>DWMY01002670.1:0-11392 GCA_018249775.1 Heliconius hecalesia formosus
TTGTTTCTCAGGAGTCCTATAGGCTATATAACATTATGGTTTAATTTTATTATATTCAGGAGACCCATCATATTACTTTAAGCGCATGCGCTGCACAAATAGTTTAATATATGTAAGTACATTGTACTACAAAAACACTAATTTTAATTAGTTCTAAAATAAAGTCGGCGACAGGATATATCTATCTCTTGTAAGTAAGTCGCAATAAGGAATTTTGTGATAAAAAATAATTGAAAGTTTTTTATTTGACAAAGATATTGAAACTTACGAGCAAAAGATATTCCATCGTCATCGTTAATGAAGATAAGTTTTGTCTTTTATTATAGCATGTAATTTGGTCGTATACTTTTCGAGAAATGTAAAATGAAAATAATTTAATTCTTTGTTTATTCGAGTGTCGCGGGGCGCGCGCTTGCCGCCGGTTTTGTACTCGTGAACAGCCACCTAGTGCTTGTACTTTCTCAAAATTATGAAAAATGATTGGATGTAATAAATTATATAATCTATCTTTTGGAAAATGCAGCATAATAAAAGAATTATAGGTGGTATGTCGGCGAAGCCGCGAGAGGGCCGCTATTTTATTATATAAGTATGGATTGCTATTTATTTGCAGGCAAAATCATGCGTTGAGTTCACTGAAATGATTATATATATTTTTTAATGAATCGAATTAAACTGTAAATGTTTTGCTAAAACTGTTTTGCCAAAAGTTAAAACTATGCAATTAGTGAAAGTTTTAAGTAAATCGATTCTTTATTTATACTTTCGGAGTTAAACGTAATCATACATACAAACAGACAAAAAAATCCAAAAATGATATATTTTGGTAATGTTTGTAATTAGTCGTAACACTAACCGTTGACGTCGATGACGGCGATGTGAACGGAGGTGTAGGCGGTGAACTTGCCGTCGGTGGCGGCGACGGAGAGCGAGTAGGCGGGCTCGCGCTCGCGGTCGAGCGCGCGCGCCACGTACAGCTCGCCCGACGCGCGCACCTGGAAGCGCGCGCGCGCGTCTCCCGCCGCCACGAAGTAGGCTAGCGGCGCGCCCGCCACGTCCGCGTCACGCACCTGTAGACGTGCCACCACCGAGCCAGGCGCCGCGTCCTCGCGCACCTCCGCCGCGTACGCCGCGCGCGTGAAGCGTGGCGCGCAGTCGTTGTAGTCCACCAGCCGCACCACGAGCGAGCCCCGCGCAGAGCGCCGCCGTGCGCCTGAATCCGCCGCCAGCAGCGCCAGCCGGTACTCGGCGCGCGTCTCGCGGTCCAGCGCCGCCGTCGTCGTCACCCAGCCGCTGTGCGCGTCCACGGCGAAGGGCACCTCCTCACCCTCCTCCGCCCCCGCCAGCGAGAACCGCACCTCGCCGTTAGACCCCGAGTCCGGGTCGTCCGCCATCACTGAATCAAATGTTCAGTATACATTATTACAAAATCAACAGATGTGATAATACATGTCATCATAGATTATTTGACGAATTGTTAAAAATATTTTTAAAATTATTCTGTACTAGATTAATATTTTTGATAAATCATTAAAAAATAATAATAGAATGTTAAAACCGTGGCAATAAAGCTATTTATGCCATGAAGCAAGTAAATAAGATTTAGACATAAATAAAGACAGTGTACAATACCGCCGACGAGTCGTGGCCGATTGGAAGTTAACTGTATGCTGTTGATTGAATATTGCGTAAAATTTCAGAAAATCTAACTGCACGACGGCGGCCACGACTTGTTGACTGTACTGTTGAACGATCATGTGTTGATCAATCAACTCATTGGTCATGAGTTTGTTAAGATTCATTTAGATAGGATGGTGTTTAAGAGATGTGTAGGTACTACCTACACACAATATACAATGCATATTTGTATATTTACACAAAAAAACTAATTTGTTTACGAAGAGAGTAGAAATAACAGAGAGTCTTACATTGTAGCACGCTGGAGTGCGGCGGCGTGTTCTCAGCGAGTTGCACGACGTAGGGCTGCGAGTGGAAGACGGGCGCGTGCTCATTGACGTCTAGCACGTGCAGGCGAGTCACCACCATGGTGGCGGGCGCCGGGCTGCCTGCGCCCTCCGCGATGATGCCGATGACGTGCTCCGCCGCGGTCTCGCGGTCCAGCGGTGCGGCCAGTACTAGGCGGCCGGCGGCGTCCAGCGCGAACAAGTCACGCGCGTGCGCGGCGGGCGCTAGGCGCAGACTCGGCAGCGCGCCCTCGACCGCGCGCACCTCCGCCACCAGCGTGCCTGGCGCTGCGTCCTCGGGAAGGAACAGGTCGGGTGGCGGCGGCGCCAGGCGCGGAGCGCGCTCGCCCGCGCCCAGGACGTGCACGGCCACGCCCGCCTCGCCCGCCAGCCCGCCGCCGTCGCGCGCGCGCACCCACACCTGCACAGTGCGCGACGCTACACGCGCACGCGAGTGAGAAAGCGCATTAACTTAAAAGTAATTTCTCGTTATCATTGTTCATGTAAAAAAAATATTTTCGTGTTGAATCTCACATCCGAACTCATTATCAATTTTTCCTTTAAACCGAAGGACATTTTCTAGTATTATAATTGAAGTATGTAGATTATAGATACAAGTGTAGATTACAAATGAAAACGTGTTATATATAGATTGCACAATCCCGTCGTATATTTTGCTCGTTATTAATAACTATTTTTTGTTGGATGTCAGATTTGCTTGACTCACCGAAAGTAGATGCATTGCGTGCAAAGGCGAGCGCGCCAGTGAGTGGGTCGACTTCAAAGAGACCGGCTGCGTCGGAGCGCAGCTCGCCCTCGTAGATGGAGTAAGAGAGGCGCGCGTTGTCGCCGGCGTCGGCATCGGAGGCGGTCAGCGTGAGGAACGGCGCGTGCGGCGCGCGGTCGGCGCGCACAGCGGCGCGGTACTCGCGCAGCGGGAAGGTTGGCGCGTTGTCGTTGAGATCGGCCACGCGCACACGGACGGCCGTGTGGCGCAGCAGCCCGCCGCCGTCGCTGGCCGTCACCGGGACTTCCCACTCAGCACGAGCCTCGCGGTCCAGCGCCACGCGTGCTGTCAGCGCGCCACTGTGCGGGTCGATTGCGAACGTCTCGCGCAGCTTGGCGGATGGGATTGAGTATGTGATAGTGCCGTATTCCCCCGCATCGTCGTCGTACGCCTTTACCTATAATAACGGATACCTCACATTATTAAAATGAGTACTTCACCGTTTGTTGTATTATACTATTGTGTGTCAACACAATAGTATAATACAACAAACAGTTTGTGGTGATTATGAAGTGAGGCACGGGCACTTGCGGCTGTATAGTCGCGTGCATAATATTTACACACAGATTTCGGCTTTGCTTTGTATGATTAAAAAGGTATAGTGAAAAACTTACCGTATACATACATCAACAAATATCTACACAAAATTTGTATTCTGTGCGTATACAGAAAAAGACTTTTGGAGAAATTTGGTGTTGTTCTTTGGTACGACACAAGATCTCCTCGTCTGTGGAAAGGTTTTAAAACGGGAACGATTATATTAAGTTGTTATAGTGGAAGCACTGACCGTGGTGAGTAGTAGCGGCGGCGGCTGGTTCTCAAGCGCGCGCGCCTCGTGCACGACGTGCGGGAAGTGCGGCGGCGCGCGGTTAGCGGGCGCCAGCGAAAGTTTGACGCGCGCGAAGGCGACGTGCGCGCCGTCCGACACAGACACGTTTAGGGAGCGCGCGGCCGCCGCGCGCGCGTCCAGCAGCGACAGCACGCCGGAGCGCGCGTGCACGGACAGCGCGCGCTCTCCGCCGCCCGCCAGAGCGTATCGCAGAGCGCCCGCGTCGCGCGCATCCGCGTCCCACGCAGCAACGCGCGCCAGCGCCGTGCCGCGCGCCGCCTCCTCCGACACCAGCGCCGCCACCACGCCGCGTTCCAGCACCGGCGCGTTGTCATTCACGTCCTCCACTGCAAAGATGAGATCGATGCGGTTAGTAGTTAGTAGTTTTTATTATTTAGATTTATTAATTTCATAGTAAATAATAAATAATTTAATTTTAAATGGAAATTTAAATTTTTATTACATACTCATATATTTATTTGTAAAAAATATTTATTTTCACGTTAAATATTTTAACGTCAAAAACAATATGTGTACCGGTTATAAAGAGGTGTGCAGTAGTGAGGAGCTGCGGGCGTCCCGCGTCGCGCGCCGTCAGCAGTAGGTGGTGCTCGGCGCAGCGCTCGCGGTCCAGCGCCGCCGCTACGCGCACCGCGCCCGATATCGCATCCACCGCGAACACCGCCTCCTCCTCCACCGTCCCCGCTGGGCCCCACAGTGACAGCGAATACGACACTTCGCCGTTAGCCCCTGAAGTACAGTAGTACAATCATTTAAGTAGTTATTCTCTCATTCACTCATTTGTAGTGTGTATGTATGCACTCTCCCCGGTATTTACTCGTATACTCGTATATTGTGCGTTTTTGTGTAACAATAAACGAACACACAACAGTTTGTACTAACCGCTGTCGGCGTCGTTGGCGTGGACCTGCAGCACGACGTCCCCGACGACGGCGGCCTCGGACACGTTGGCGCGGTACTCGTCGCGGTCGAACTCGGGCGCGCAGTCGTTGACATCAAGCACGGTGAGCGTGAGCGCGAGGTCGGCGTAGGCGCCCGTCACGCCGTCCGTCGCGCGCACCGTCAGCGCGTGCTCGCTCGTTGCCTCGTGGTCCAGCGCCGCGCGCGCCACCAGCGAGCCTGCGCCACATTACACGTCACGTCGCAACCGAACGAAACGCCGGACGCCCGTCGCCGCTGACATATGGTCAGGAACACATTTACTCGAGTCGTTTCGTTCGGTTAACTGATTGTGCATAGCGGGTTCGGTGACAAGAAGCTATCAGGAAACGACAATGAGTGATGCCCAATATACAGCGAGTGCGTATACGAGAAACAAACGAGCCCAGTATTAGTGACACAAGCTGGCGAGTCTAATGTTACGATAAAGCGATACAAAAAATATTTAATCGGCATATAAAATGGTGGATATCAGCAGGTATACCCACTTGCAATAAAATGTCATATCTATAACTTAGTGACAACGTGGCTGAGGTACATATATAACATGCATCATTACATCTTGTTGATAAATTTAATAATAAAAAAGGCATGAAAATGTGTGCGTAACGTCGGAAAGGTACATTCGGAGTCAATTTGTCTGCAACGTAAGAATGTCCTCCGGCACTTGTGCGCCTCCAAGCAAACATATAATTTTATGAATTCGATAAAATCCCACTCGCATACTTACACGGACCGCTCCCTCTGTCGGGTGCTGCGGGACAAAATCAATATGTTAGTACGGACGGCATCGAAGGCGTCGCGAGAAGGACGGGGACGAGGGGAACCAGGACTCACCCGTGTCGAAGTGTATCTCAAACAGGTCCGCGGGGCCGTCTTGCAGTGTGTAGATTAGCTGCCGGCCAAGCGGCGAGTGCGCCTGCAGCGGCGCGCCCAGCGCGGAACCCGGCGCCGCGTCCTCACGTACAGCGCGCGCCTCGTGCGCCGAGCGCCACGCCGGCGCCGCGCCGCCGCCCCACACGCGCACCGAGACCGCCGCCTCCGCGCCACACGCCGGGGTGCCTGCGGACAGCACGCGCCTCGATTAGCACCGTACTCGTCTCCGCCGAACAAAATACTACCATTCGTTAAGAGCGTATTCTCACCGCCGTCGAATGCCGCTATTACTAAGTTGTACAGCTGATTGTGGGCATCTACTGTCTGCTTCAGTGAGATTTGCCCGGTTCGACGATCCACCCGGAACAGCTCACCGTGGCCCCGCTTCATTTCGTACCGAACCTGATAAATAATATTTTTTTAATATTAATACATTTGTGATAGTGATCTCAACTTTACTGTAATTTTAATGAGTTACTTAGACTTAGTTTAAAATAAATGACTCGTCAGACCTCTCCGTTGTCGTTCGCGTCTAAGTCGACGGCATGTACGCGTAGCACGGGCGTGCCGGGCTCCGCACCGGCCAGCACCGCCGCTACGTAGGGGCGCTCCGTGAACACGGGGCAGTTGTCGTTCACGTCCGTCACCGTCACGTGCAGGCGCGCGTGTGCTACGCGCGTCCCGCCTGCGCTGCGCGCCTGTAGCAGGAGTGTGTAGGAATCGCGCACCTCGCGATCCAGAGCGAGGCCCGTACTGCGTACCGCACCTGATGTCTTTCCGACCTGTAAACGTTTTATGTTTTTTATAACTTGTTTATTACATACTACTGTTTTCATATTTTGTACAATACAAATCAAATCGTTCGCACCTCGAATCCTTCAACTGGATTTAATATTCGAAATTCAATATGCTCATTCAGTGCTGCCCCGAGGACGTTCAGAACGGCGACGGTGGCAGGCTTGGTGGAATTTTCAACGACCGATCCGTAGTAGTCCGCTTTCTGGAAGGCGAGACCAGAGTTGTCGGGTTCCCTCACCTGCACCTCGACACGCGTCGTGCCCGAATACAGGCCGTCAGACACGCGCACGCGTAGGCGGTGCGAAGTGCCAAGCGTGTCGGGGCGCGCCACGCGCAGTTCACCTCGCGCCGACAGCGCGAAGGTGCCGCGCGCGTCGCCCTCCATCACGTCGTACTTGAGGCTGAGGTCATCGCGCGCGTCGGCGTCAGTCGCGTGCAGCGTCAGCACGCTGACGTCGGCGGCGGTGGGCAGCAGTACAGTGGCTTCGTAGGACGCGCGTTCGAATATCGGTGGGCAGTCGTTTACATTGATCACTTCTACGGTCACTTTCGCTACACTGTCAGACGGTAACTTCGGATTTCCCATATCCACAACCTGTTACACGTTTGCATATTTAAGTAATACGAAATAATAATATAACATGACTTTTAAAGTTGAAAATAAAATGGGTAGCAAGTACCTTAATGGTGAAGTTACTTGGCGTAAAGTGGGAAACGCAGCAAAGTCTGCCCATCCTGCAGTATGCGGGATACAGCGTGAAGCTGATTTATTTTATTTTATTAGCAAGTACCTTCACGGTGAAGTGGTGTAAGGCAGCGAGCTCATAGTCGAGCGCCGCGGCGAGCTGAAGCGCGCCGGTTGTGGCGTCGACGCGGAACAGCGCGGCCCCAGCCGGCTCCAGTACTTCAAAGGCGCGCTGTGCGTTGGCTGGCGAGTCCCCGTCTGCTACCTCCAGCACCAGCGGCGCGCCAGCCTCGCCCTCCGCGTCCAGCACCAGAGCGCCCGCAACCGCGGCCTACGGACGGACCAACGAACGTAAAAGTCAAAATGTTATTAATGCCACTATAATATAGCCACAATCGACGTATAGTAAGCACTCTTTACCGACCTCTGATATGCGTCCGCGATACTCTCGACGAAGTAAGACCGGTGGAAACTCGTTGCGGTCTAAAACGTGTATAGATATACGCGCTTGGGCACTACCGCCACCCTGTAAAAAAAATTCGTGAAAAAAAAGGAAAATAGTTTTTGCAAGTAATACGACTAGACCAATAGATAAGCACCATGTTAAGCGCCGTGACCGTGACGTTATGGAAATCGCCAGCCTCGAAGTCGAGCGGTGATGCAAGTGACAGTACGCCGGCCGCGGGGTTGAGCGCGAACAGTCCGGCGCCGCCTTCCAGGGAGTACCATACAGCCGAAGCGCTGCGTGCCTCCAGCGCTGCTAACACCGTACCCGCTGGCTCGTTCTCGTATACCTCGCACACCACCTCCTCCTCGACGAAGTGCGGCGGTGCGTCGTCGGGCTCCACTACCAGCACGTGCAGCGGCAGCGTTGAGGCACGCGCGCTCGGTGGCGGGTTGGCGGCACGCACGTGCAGAGTGTAGTCGCGAGGACCCGTGGCCGGTAGCGAACGCGCTAACCGCACGTCACCCAGTGCGTCCACCGTGAAAAGTCCCGCCGCGTCACCGCCCGCCAGCGCGTACTGCACGCGCGCGCCGTCGCCGGCGTCGCGGTCGGCTGCACGCAGCGGCGCCACCAGTGCACCCGGCGCCGCGCCGCGCGCCAGCCGCGCTTCCCACAGTCGTCGCCCCCACTCTGGCGCGTGCTCGTCCGCGTCGTGCACGCGTACGGTAACGCGTGCGTACGCCACGGACGCGCGCGGTGCCTGGTCGCGCGCCCACACCGTCAGCTCGTGGACGGCAGCCATTTCCCTGTAAGATCAGAGCACGTATTACGATATATACATCGAGAGGAAACGAAAAGGACGCAAAGCGAGATATCTAGAGGCACGTACCTGTCGAGTGGGCGTGCAAGCTCGAGCACACCAGTGAGCTCGTGCAGTCGGAATAGCGCGAGGTCGCGAGGCGCGCGCGCTGCCGCCAGCCCGTACAGCAGGCGCGGCGCGGGCACGGCGTCGCCGGCAGTCGCGTGCAGCGTCACTAGCGCGTCGCCCGCCCGCGCCGCCTCTGACACCTCCACGACGTACTCGCGGCGCGTGAAGGCGACACCGCCCTCGTTGGCATCATTGATCACTGTAATATTTACCTGTAGAGTGGTTAAAATATATGTGTTTTTATCATATTCATCTGAATACATTCTTAAGAATTTTAAGGAACTTCTTTATTATGTTGCAATAAATCAGCTTCACGCTGTATCCCGCATACAGCAGGGTAGGCAGAGAGAACCTAGTGTTAAGACACTCCGTTCCCCACTTTCTGCCGAATTCTGGAGGCATTGCGTGTTGAGTGGCAGAAGTCAACGCCGCGCTTGTCCTCGACACCAGAGCGAAGAAGTGGAAATATAAATTTAAGTAAATATTTCATCTCCTCGAGTGGGAATCGAACCCACAACCAGTAGGTTTTACAGTCACACTTTGTTGCAATATTTATACATAAATGTGTAAAATCAATGATTCAGAAGATTACATACTAATGTGTAGACCGTGTTAAGACCATCGCTGACAGAGATATTGAGTGAATACTGTGGCTGCTCCTCCCACAACAAACGTCGTGCTAGCACCAGGCTACCATCCTCGCGCCCCACGTAGAACTGATGTCGGGGATCGCCATCTGATTGAGAACACATTTTACATTAGTTACTTTTAGTAAGTATTAGGTTGGTGTAAAGAAGTGTGAACTTGCCTACGATGTCGTAATAGAGCGCGTCGCCGTCGGGATCGGTGGCCTGTAGCAGTGCCAGCAGGAAGCCGGGCGCGTCCAGCTCGGCGGCCTGCAGCGGCGGCACGGCGCGCACGCGTGGCCTCCCCGCGCCGCCCGCCTCCGCTACACGCACTCGCGCGCGAGCCACCGCGCAGCGCGGCTTGGGACCGCCGTCGCACGCTCGCACCTACGACTTATATAGTCTTACTAATTCGTTTATTTATACTTAACTTTTTTTAGATATTAACATTTTTCGTCACATAACGTGTGAGGGTTGGTTTAGGTACCAATTGCAAAACAATACAAAACAAACCGAAACAATTACAATGATGAATCATTTTTCAACGACACTCAAAAGGAGGTTTATGACGTTTTTTTAAAAGAAAAATATAAGTATACAGATAATGCTCTGATTTATAAAAAAAAATAAGAGGAAATTTAAATGTTTTTTCGTAGCAAAATGTAAGTAGTTTTAAGAATGAATGTAGTTAACGCGTACAGCAAACTGTAAAGACAACAACTCACAGTGAGGTCGTAGGAGAGATGCGGCGCGAGCGAGAGGCGAGGCGCGGCGTACAGACGGCCGGAGCGTGCATGCACTCGCAGCAGACCGCGCGCGGCTCCGCGGGCTCGCGAGCTGTACCGCACCGTGCCGTTTTCAGCTGCGTCGCTGTCCAGAGCTATCACCTGCAGCAAGTTGGTTATCATTCGACAGACTTAATGTACACGAATATGTAACTTTCAACACGCAGTGTCTTGAAATTTTTGAGGTATATGGGAATATATGGAAAACGGTGATAAGTTGAAAAAAAAATTACGACGTATAACTCACTGTTGTAATGTAGGTGCCGTCAGGCTCAGGCTCGTCCCATAGGTCCCAGGCGAGGCGCGCACCGGATCCCTCCTCGTCGTCCTCCGCCTCCGCCTCGCTCTCTGCCTCCGCGCTGCTCTCGTCAGCGGCGAGCACGGCCTCGTCAGCCTGCGCGTCTCCCCTAGAGACCACGGGTGGCGCATGTACATCGTAGAAGCGCTGCGTAAAGGCGGGCGCATGGTCGTTGAGGTCTAGCAGGGTAACACGCACGCGCGCTGCGCCGGCCAGTGCACCGTCCCACACTGACACCTCCAGCGCGTGCGTGGCCGCCGCCTCGCGGTCCAGCGCGCGGCCGCTGGTCGTGACGGCGCCGGTGTCCTCGTCGATGGAAAACAGCCCGTCAGGGTTGCCGGCCACGATGGAGTAGCGCAGGCGCGGGGGCGCAGGCGCGGCGTCGGCGTCAACAGCCCGCACGCGCGCCACAGTCGTGCCGGCGGCGCAGTGCTCTGGCACCGCCGCCGCATACTCCGCCTGCTCTGGCCATGGTGCCATATCATTTACGTCTTCTACTTCGATGTATACCTGTTACAGTTTACCTAGTTATAGTTTAGTTTATAGACCGGAACCATTTTATGTATGAATATAAACCCATTTTAATAATAAAATAATATTTGAATAACAAAAGCTCTTTAGTAGGGTACCTGTACGCAAGCGTGGCGCGGAACCAGTCCGTGGTCTTGTGCACACACCGTGAGCCAGTAATGCGGAGTCGTCTCGCGGTCTAGAGGTGTCTGTGTTCTTATCACACCTAGTAGTAAACGAAACATATATTTGTGAATTAACTTAACATAAGGAAGCACCTACATAATATGATAATTATGTACATATACAGGATATGTCTCTGGTGGCAATAATACCTATCGGTATTGATAGTTCCATATAAGTTCAGTGATATTTTTTACTTCAGCAGATGTTGAAGTTGTATTTTTTTAAATAAGTATTTTTGAAGAAACAATCTAAGCTAATCGACAAAACAATCTAAGCTTTTCCCCTAAAAATAGTTCACTGGTAGGCCTCTTTTTTTATGACGGTATTTACCACTCTCGTGCCATAAGCCAGCATTTTTCAATAACACAATATTTTATTTTAAACATGAAATTGACATTCTATCCTACATAGGGTTATAGTATATTTGAATTTTAGTTTTTAAAACGATTTTATATTAAATATGATATATATATAAAAAAATATATTCTCTCTAGTGTACCTATACTTGAGTTAAATTGGATCAATTAAATATTTATATTTTTTACTATATTTTTGCAATCTTAAGGAGTTTTCGCTTAGTTTTAACTCCGCATCCGCTTTCGTATCCGCAGATGTTTGTATTAAAAAGGGTGCATTCGCAACATTCGTTATCTATACTTCTATACTAATATAATAAAAAGAGTTTGTTTGTTTGTTTAAATGCTAAGATCTCTGG
>DWMY01002671.1:0-11391 GCA_018249775.1 Heliconius hecalesia formosus
CAAATTCTAAAGTTATTGCGTGTTGAATGGCGAAACTCCAAGCCGCACTTGCCTTGTTACCAGAGCGAAAAATAAGAAAATAATAAATATTTCATTTCCTCGAGTGGGAATCGAACAGACAATCCGTTGGGCTTACAGTCACACGCCTGTGCCCCTGTGCCATGACAGGCCACATGAAATTTAATGTGATGAAATTAAATTTTATTTTACAGAATGGACTAATCGAACGTCTTCGAACAAGTGAACGCGACCAAAGATCTGAGAAGACTCTTCGCGTAATGGTTTCATTTTTTGCCATGCTATGTTTAGTGCTTTTTTTATTACGATGGGTTTTACATGCTCATCCAGCCTATAACGAATAAATGGATTCAAAGTCGGTAAAATTTGTCACGTAAGGGGTCAAATTTCAATAATATATTAGTAAAACACAAATAAATGACACTTTATATAAGGAAATTAATCATAAATTTTCCAAATTACATTGTTTTCTATCCTAATCTCTCATTTATGAGCCGCCTGACATGAGCTTATCCTTTATTCCTTACCTTTATCTCTTACTAATTTATGAATCAATAGGTATATTAAGCCTGGTTCGTACATAATTGCTATCTTTACAACTTATTAGTTTATTCTTACTATGTACTTGAAGAAATAAAGGAGAAATAGTAAGTTACCTTAGATCTACATCTAAGGTAAAATAAAGGAATCTTATTAAGTATTCTAATCGTGATCTCAAAATTTATTTTCTTTAATTAATATTTTCCAGGACGTCCGTTAACAAACCTTTGTTACAAATCACTAAGCCTGCTTTATTGTAACAACGTTACAACAAAACAACATTTGCGATAAAATTGTAACAATTTAGGTACTGAGTACATAGCAAAGTAAAAAATCTGCCTTAAATAAATGAATCCAAATGTGTTTCAAAGTTTTAAAATAATATTATGTTTTGAGAATTTACATGATTAATACGATATTTTTTGAAGATTGTCTATTACCTGTTTAAAGTATTATAAACAAATTTTATATATAGTAAATGTATTTGTTAAAAATGTATTTAAAATTTAAATAAATTATTTTTTTATAATTATGCATATCTTTTTTATTTATAAAATATCCTATCCTACACTTATTCTTATTTCTAGTTACAGATATTTACATCCATAATCACCAATAGAAATCTCCTTTTATAATCTACAATAATAACCTATTTCCAATTTACTACAAATAAAGAACAATTTCAAGGCAAAAAATGGAAACACTTAGCAAAGACAATCTTAGCAATACATGCTGAAATTTTACAAATAAGAAATCTTAGGCTTTTGTAGATAAATAAAAAAATATATATTAATATTTTGCACAAAATGTAAGCACCCCTATCTGCCGTCTACAAGATCTATCTAGACATTGTTATATTGTTTACACGCACAGCTAGTCTGCACTTATTGTAGTATGTTCGATGACGATTTCCAACAGCTTTCTTACGAGAAATAATGTACAAATAATGTATGTAGAAATAACGTAAATGACATAGCAAGGATCATCGCCCAATGGAAGTATGGGTGAAAGCTAATTTACCACAAAATAAAATAGCAGAAGAGCGTTAACTATATACCTATAGCTACAGACTTGTCCACGTCGTTTTCGATTTTCGCGTGCATTAAGTACTTTATCTATACAAAAAATTTACGTGCCAAATTTCAGGACTCAGGTTCCGTAGCATGGGATGGGTATTGATCGCTGGGTCAGTCAATTGCTTTATGCTTGCACTACGTTATAGAAGAAGTCATTTTCAGCTATTTTAATCGAATATAATGTGATAAATTAATACTTCTTTTAAGTATATAAAAATCTGAAAATGTCACGAAACACATAATTCATTTCCAAAATTTTTTGTGGTCACGAATGGTTTAAAAATATAGAGGTTTTCAGAACATGAAGATGAATGAAAAATTATATTTTAAGTAATAACTTGTAATGATTCGCAGAAAATATACATGGAAGTGTCAGCGCTTCTTTTACGGGAACAGCATATAGGGTAAAATATTTTAAATCCATACCTAAAGAAATTAATCAAGATACCTCAACAGTTTAGACGTAGGATTTTTTTTTCATTTCACGATGTTTATCCATGCCTGTATTTCGTGTGACGCAATTACGCATAGATACCAATAACGTAAAAACATACTACAAAAAAATTACACTACTAAAGGTTAATCAACTTTGAACTTTGCCGCCAATCCCTACGACTCGATTTCCCTTTGATAGGTTTGAAATGGCTTTTTATATTACAACAATAATTTTATTATTTATTTTGTTTGAAAAAATCATTTATTCATTTTTGGGATAAAAAATAATTGTATTAGGCTTTTATATAGTAGTTAAAACTGGTTTCATTTAAAGTGGTGCTGACACTTCCACCCTGTATATAAGTACGACCAATTAAAACAGTTACAACTGCTTAAGATATTCACCATTTTTCTCGCCTAGAGAAGTCCTAAAGTTATAAAAGGTAAGAAAGGCGAAATTATATTTCTATCAAATTCTTAAAATTACTTTCCTATATTTATTGTAGTACTACAGTTCGCAAGGCATAACTAAGCTTTGCATGTGTGTGAGTATGTCTTCAATAACGCGTTCACATGCACGCGTTTAAAACAGCATTCAACGAGCACAAGCACGGGCACGAGAATGTGAACAGGCTGCTTTGCACGGATCATAAAATTAGAGGCATAGTGCATAGGCACACCAAGGGATGCACCGCGCTTGACGTCCAACGTCACATATACTCTATATATGAACACGCAAATGCAAAGCTCAGCTTAGACCTCGCAGACCGTATTAATTTGTATTAACCTATAATGTCGAAATCCCGCTACGTTCAAATTTTTATACGTTTTCTAAATAAGATACCCTACTACTCCCTACAGAGATACTAACAACATAAATAAGTTGTAACAAGCGTATAAAAATTTCGACGTAGCTCGATGAGAACGTATGGTTTAGCGGTCAGAGCGCCTTGTCGGTTTCCAGGAGGCGCGGGTTCGAGTCCCGCTACGTTCAATTTTTTATACGTTTTCTACATAAGTATTTTTCTTTCCTAAGTGTGGAATAAAACTTATAAAATGTTTAAAAATAAATAATCATGTTGTATAAGCCAGCGAAGCCGCGAGCTGGTTGCTAGTATAAAATATATACAAGATCTTTGCAAGTCATACTAGAATAGCAAACAGGCTTGGAAACAGCCATGGAACAGGCAGGGTTTAGGTAAAATTTCAGTTCTATACATCATATCCATACAGTCAAACAGTTCATCCAAAAATATAACGAATACAACAAACCTTCGTAGACTACTCAATAGCGTTTTGCAAAGCCTTAAGAATCAAAAGGTCCAAAATGCCTATCAACATTATAAGTAACTAGAATCACTATCTATATATGTATCAACGATAATAGGTACGGTACTAACTCTCTTTTAAGATCTTCTTTATATTAAAACTAACAAATTTAATATAATTTTTGAATACTATAAGTACTGCAAATTTAGCACGCTTTTAAATATCTACAAAAAAATTGTACCCGATTAAAGTTTTATCTGGTATTATTATTACTTGACCATAATAATAATGCTACTGCATAAAATAAATTATCATAATTGCAATTTAACTATCCTTGATATTTATGTTATCTATGTGTAATAAATTATCTGTGCTTTTATCATAAAAAATAATTTAAAAAGTAATAGAGATGTCTAACCTTTCCTTTTTCATGTAACTCGCTTGCTGTATTCGATATATCGATATTTAATACATCTACTACACTTACATGCACTTTTTATACGCAGATTAATGTCATTGCATTATATAAAATAATAAAACATACTTAAATTACAATATAAAACAATTGTAAAATATGAATTAATTTTAGCCACGCAACTGATCCGTGTATCACTATTATTCTGTAAAATAAATAACTCACTAATATTTGTGACTGACTAGTCTAAAATTATTTACAATATAATAAAAAAACAAGCGTTTGCTCGTATTTATTAAAATAACTCTTATAATTTGTAAAACGTTTTAAATAGGTTTCTATGTCACACTTATGATATTAGATATAAGAACAAGTGAATAAAGTGGTATACTTCGGAAGTATGTTCAGTAGAGATAAAAGATACGAGATGGATGTGGAAAGGGTCTATTGCTGCCGGCAACAAGGTTTTCGGAGCCTTAGCTGCATTGATGAGACGGCGAAACGTCAGCATAGCTGCGCATTTGGCCGTACACAATGCAGTTTTGGTACCGATTCTATTATACGGCAGCGAAACGTGAGTATTACAGAAGAAGAATGACAGAAGAAGAATCTCTTCGTAGGATATGCGGCGTCAGCTTAGCTGATGGAATCTGCAATGAAGAGGTACACAGAATGGCAGATACTAGCGAGGATGTCACGGTGAGAATGAAGAAGAACGTGCTTAGATGGTTTGGACACGTCGAACAAATGAGTGATGAAAGAATGGCAAAAAAGATTTATGATGGAAAAGTGAGCGGTAAGAGAGGTAGGAGGAGACCTCGGTTGACTTTCGAAAACACGTTATCCAAGATACTGGAGGAAGGTCACGTAAAAAGCATGAGGACCCACCGGAGGGTATGTATGAAGAAGTTGATGACAGTGGACAAGGCGAAAGAGGTATGTAGAGACTGTAGCGTTTGGCGCTCCGTTTTCTCTGGCTACTCCGCTAGGGATAAAGCGTGAAGCTAGTTTAGTTTAGTTTAGTTTTATGTCACACCTTTGATATTGTCCAAATGTTTGTTGAACGCTGAATATTGTACTTACATTGAAGGAACCTAAATTTACAAGAGATTTATTTTTTTAAGTGTATGCCGAATGTTATCTTAATAGAATTGCATATAATCAATACAACATAAAACAACATAAAACGAATTAAAATTCGTGTATCGATATTTCACTTTATATTAAATCGATTTATGAGTATATCGATATGCTATATGTATAGCGCATCTTTATTGAGAACTCAATAGAGATATTTAATAAGCAAAATATATACATGAAATTTTATGGCATAAAGAGTGAATTTAAAGTTCATTGTGCAAAATAGAGCAATAGAATCCATGTAAGTTAAGTTCAATACTTAATAGTCAGATTTATTTTAAAACTGGAGAACGCCATATCGTGAAGTGGCGCTGTTGTAGGAATTCAACAATAGAGAGAAAGAGATATGCCACTATTTTATAAATCTTAAAAGTCGTGTACATTCGTATTTTAAAACCTATTATAGATTAGCCTAGTAAGTTAATATTCTGTAATTTGGGACAAATTATAAAATCATTAAGCAGTTCTCAGCAATACATAGACAACTGCATTATTTATCCAATGTCGTTTTCTGTTGCCGTTTGTAAATCTTGACTTTTATTTCAGATGAAGATGGAAAAGTAACAATGAAGTATTCTTATAACTGTAAATGAAATAATAAAACCATTTAGAACTTTATTTAGTGCGCTAGTTATCACATTCGTAACTGCAACGATGAAGAGTACTTTGCCAAAAGACAAACCAGGCAAGATGAGGATCAGAGCTTTCCCCGTAAGTTTTTAACTTTCTTAATTTGGAATCGCAATCTTAACAGAAGTAATCAGATTATGTATTTATACATTATTTCATTATTTTTTTGATTGTCAGGACTGATTCAGTCTATCTAGTCTCAGGTCTTACTTTTGCTATAAAAAGTGTGTGCACAAATGTGTTGGGATTTCTACTTAGTATGCTTATTAAAATATCAATAATGAACATTTATTAATGTTATAATTTATATGCATTTTGAGCATATAGATTTAAGTGTCTGCCATAAAATATTGTAATATGTCAAATGTAATTGACAGTATTTTTTAAAATTAGAAGTGTGTTGTAGTACTTAATTACCAGGATCACATTTTTTTATTTAATATGTCATATTTAATATTTTATTTGACATAATTGAGAATCAACCAAAGCTTACAATATATAAATCATTGTTCTTATTTACACTTTATTTACTAAAATGTTTATTAAAAATATTGTAATTTAAACAAAACACAATGACTAGAAAATTTCAAGTATGGAATTACTCGGAACCGTATTACGAAATGTATCCTGACACATGGGTTTGTATTATTTCAAAATGTTTTTTTAGCCAAATGATATTTAAATCAAAAACATTTGTACATAGATTTGTTAGAAGTAATAACAGTACTTACAGCTATATATATTTTACATACAACTATATAAATAATTAGGAATTTTCATATTTTTTGTAGATGACTATGGATGAGAAATATGTAGAGAGTATATGGAGTTTATTAAAAAATGCAATACAAGAAATACAAAAGAAAAATAATTCAGGTCTGTCATTTGAGGAGCTCTATCGCAATGCATATACAATGGTTCTTCATAAACATGGAGAAAGATTGTATACAGGTTTGAAGGAAGTAGTTACACATCATCTTGAAAATAAGGTAAATGTTTTATAATTAATGTAGTAACACATATTTGTTAAGTTTATACTATATGTTGTATATCAATAATAAAATCTAATAATTGTTCTGTTGCAAATATTCTTTGATTTACATAAAAGAAAATTATACTAAGTTATAAAAACTATTATATTTGAACATTTATAACTATAATCTGCTTATTTTAACTAAATACACACTTGTTAACAGGTTCGTGAAGATGTATTGCATTCTTTACACAATGGCTTCTTGCAAACCTTAAATAATGCATGGACAGATCACCAAACAAGTATGGTCATGATACGCGACATACTCATGTATATGGATAGAGTGTTTGTGCAACAAAATGATGTTGATAATGTATACAATTTGGGACTCATTATATTTAGAGATCAGGTATGTTTTCTTTTTTTTTCAATACCAATCAATTGTTGATAAATTTTACATTTTTAATATCACTTTTGCCCTGCCTGTAGCTGTGTAGACATACCACCTACTTTTCACACACTCCTTGCCCAAAGGCAAGACACTGCATATTCAGTGGTAAAATTCAACACTAAACCTGGAACTGCCTTATAATGCATATATTAAATTGACTTAAACATATTAACATGAAATTATTTGGGACCTTCATCGCTAGTGGAATAGCATCAGACTGTAAAAATGATAATGGTAGATTTGCTTCCCACTCGGGATAAAATAGAGATATATATTTTTTTCGCTGTATCTCCCATATAGCAGGATAGACAGAGGAAATTTGAGTTCACAAGTTATCGCCAACTTTTTGTGACATTGCATGTTAAGTGGTGACTGTGTGTGTGGAACTGTGACACTTTGTCTTTTTACCAGAGTGAGGAAATTAAAATATTAAATAATTCCACATTTCAAAAGCTTCATTTCATAAGATGGATGACAAAACCACATTCAACTTAACATAATTGGATATGTTAAGTATAAATACAGATTATGTTAGCATTAGCATACATTTTATAATACTAGTCACTAGTTACTAGTACTAGTTCTAGTGCATAGCTCACTCCTATGCACTAGACCTACACAGGTATTAATTTCAATATCTGGGTTACTTTTGTGTTTAAATAACATTATTTACATATGTATACATTTAAAACTAAAGCTTATAATAAAGTTAATTTGTAGCAATTTTGTCTGACTAAATACTTTATATTTTGAGAACTTTTCTATTTATAATCCAAAATCATTGTTGAGGGTGGGTCTATTACATTTATAAATGCCCCTAATAATAGATTGTCTCATGTTTGTTCAATGTACAGACAGATCAGTAACAATTTTATTATATGTGATACAGTTTTATAATAATGCTCAAAAGATTTTCCATTGGAATGTATTAATATCAATTAAAATGTAAAATGGAACTAAAAAATCTTACAATGTTTAAAAAAAATATTATAAATTTATCTTACACCTTTCTAAAGTGAAATTTGTGTAAATTGGGCTTAGAAATAATGAACCTTAATATAAGGAACCAATGGAATAAATTCGTAACTATAATACTAACTAATTCCAACATGTGCTTATGTCCATAAATGAGTGATAATTTTTTATAAATTAAAATGGATATCTTTTATATTTTGATTATATGAACTTACATCGCTACCAAACTATGCCGAAATTGTACATGCAACATTGCATGTGCTTGTTTTTTTTTCACATTATCGAAGAAATGCGGGTTCAGTTCTTGCTATTTACATTTTGTAATATATTTTTTAATATATGATAGAGGCCTTTGTGGCACAGTGGCACATATAGTGGCACGATGGTTGTGGGCTTGATTCACATTCGGGGGAAATATTTTTTTAAATATTTTCGTTTCATTTCTCTGGTAACGAGGCAAAACGTGGCATTGAGTTCCGCCTCAAGAATTTGGCGAGATGTGGGGTACGGTAGTGTCCTAATGGTGAACGGAGTTTCCTTCTGACTACCCTGCTACGTGTGGAATACTGTATGAAGAAAAAAAATATACAATACATTCCCACAGGTTGTCCGCTACGGCTGTATCCGCGACCACCTGCGTCAGACGCTACTGGAGCTGGTGGCCCGCGAGCGCCGCGGGGAGGTGGTCGACCGGCTCGCCATACGCAACGCGTGCCAGATGCTCATGGTGCTGGGCATCAACTCCCGCTCCGTGTACGAGGAGGACTTTGAAAAACCCTTCCTGCATCAATCTGCTGAGTTTTATAGAGTAAGGATGTGGAAATATTTGTTTCTTAACTAAACACATGCTTAGTATATAATCAGGCTAATATCTTGTTTTAAAATTTCTAAATTGCGTACATAAATGATAATTGTAAGTGCATATAAACCGCATTCATATATTGTTATTGTTATTTATTAAAAAAGTGCTATTAAAATTTTCTTTAGAAATTTTTATAAAATTTTTTAACCAATTTTTTTATCTAATAGAATAAATACATAATAGTAATAGTAACCCGCTCACGGCGTCGCTCGCTTGATTTAAGAATCTGAGTTGCTTTCATTTGCTAATATTATTATAATTTTAAAAACAATATCTATACATTGAAAACTAAAGTAAGAGCCAATAAAACTGATATTTGTAGCAATTTTATTAAACAACATTCTTTAAGTTGACATATCTTTTGTGAACCGATGGAAACTAAACAAATGCTATATTGTTATGGACGCTCACCAAAATACAATAGTAAAAACTGGGTCTAAATGGGTTTATTCGAATTATTTATTTGATTAGCGTGCACACACTCACAGACAGACAAAAAGTTTAAAAATGACTAATAAATATAATAAAAACATATACACCACAAGTAATTTATGTTCACAGATGGAATCTCAAAAGTTCCTGGGGGAGAACAGCGCGGCGGTGTACATAGCGCGCGTGGAGACGCGCATCGTGGAGGAGGCGGAGCGCGCGCGCCACTACCTGGACGAGAGCACGGAGCCGCGCGTGGTGGCCGTGCTGGAGCACGAGCTCATCGAGCGCCACATGAAGACCATCGTGGAGATGGAGAACTCGGGCGTGGTGCACATGCTGACGCACACGCGCACGGCGGAGCTGGCGTGCGTGTACAAGCTGCTGTCGCGCGTGGCGGACGGCCTGCGCACGGTGGCGGACGCCGTGTCCGCGCACCTGCGCCAGCAGGGCCGCGCGCTCGTCACCGACACGCACCACAACACCAACGCCATCGCTTACGTTCAGGTGCTTTAAATATAATTCACTTTCATCTCTTTTATTTTATATTTTTAAAGTTTACACTGTTTAGAACGTTGGCACCGGATTCTTTTTTTACTTTAATAGAAAAGAATTCCATTAATAATTTCCATTCCATAATCCAAAAATAATTTGGCTTATGCTGTCTACCTTTTTGCAGGGGATATTAGTTGTTGTAATTTATAAATTTTAAAAACTATTGGTAAACTTAATAAAATAAATTAGAGTGACTTTTATGCATTGCAAAATAATATTTGTGCGTTGTTTAATAACGTGTAAATACCTCGGCTTTGACGAGAGCTGAAGAATATTATTATTTTAAATAAATATGTCTACTCCATTTATGGTGGATGTCATGATTAAAAATATGAAATTATACTATTGATTGATATTAGTACTGTGGTTTTCAATAAAACACAATAATTATTATTTTCTTACAGAACTTACTGGACTTGAAAGACAGATTTGATCACTTCCTCCATAACTCTTTCAATAACGATAAAATATTTAAGCAGATGATCGCATCCGACTTTGAATATTTCCTAAATCTTAACAATAAATCACCAGAATTCTTGTCGCTGTTCATTGATGGAAAACTCAAGAAAGGAGAGAAAGGCGTAAGTTATTTATATCCATAAATATCCTGTCGTGGCGCAGGTACACGTACGACTGTAAATGCCATGGTTGTGAGTTCGATTCCGACTCAGGGGAATGAAAGACTTAATATTTTCATTTCCTCATTCTGAAACAAGGCAAAATGTCTGCGTTCCGCCACTCACAGTGCAGAATCACTCGAAGTGCAGAATACAGCATAAAGCTAAAAAAAAAATGAATTTCAAATAATTAAAAACGTTACATTTCTTCATTCATATTTAATATTTTTTCCATACTTCATAATTCCACATATGCAGATGAGCGAGCAGGAAATAGAAGCGGTATTAGACAAGACAATGGTGCTGTTCCGTTTTCTACAAGAGAAGGATGTGTTCGAGCGCTACTACAAGCAGCATCTCGCCAAACGTTTGTTGCTCAACAAGTCCGTCTCAGACGACAGCGAGAAGAACATGATCTCAAAACTTAAGGTGAATATACTTTTATTTAAATATATAATTCTTTTTCGCTTTACGCTTTGTACCGCATATGACATGGCAGACGGAACTCAGTGTTAAAACACTCCGTTTTTTTCTATTCATTTCATTTCCTCACTTCATTTAATCGCGTGCGGCGTTGAGTTCCAGCAATCAACTCACAATATCATGTAAAATGGGGAACAGAGTATCCATTCACAAGGTTGCCTCTGCCTAAACAAATGTGCGGTATGTAGCGTTAAGTTAAAGAAAATATAAAAATATATATACATATTTTCCCAGAGAGAAGGCTTGTTGAAAGATGTAGAGCCGCGAGATTTTCACTGCATCATTGGTGATGTCTCGCAAATTGAGAACACTATGAGTGATACATAAAAAAATGACCCTCTCCACATCCTCATCCTATCCCATATACATCTGCAAAATTCTTTACCAATTTTTATTTGTAAGTGCTATTATATGTAGTATTATTTCAAAATCTTGCTTAAAGTCTTTGTTTTAAATTAACATTTGGCTACGAGTAAAGAATTTTGCAATGTATTGATATTTGTTGAAGACTTTAAGCAGGATC
>DWMY01002672.1:0-11391 GCA_018249775.1 Heliconius hecalesia formosus
AGGAATACCGAAGAAAGAAAAAATAATAAGACGTAGTTTTGTAAACTGAACTGTTTCCGTGCGCTTCTCTGGCCATTTTGAATTGCTTATTGACGGTCATGAAGCTGAAAACTAAATGGTACGATTATTACACCGCAATCATAAATTTAAGAAATTACTAACACATGATTGTGTAACAGTGCCTAGACTTAAATAAAATAGAATAGAATTTCTATAAATAGAATTTCTGTGTGTAAATGCATTAGTATAGCCCATCAAGAAGATCCTTATGATGGTATCTAAAATACTTTTATTTGCTTACTAATTCTTGTCGGTGTACAATTGTGTATTACTATTTACTACTGAGTACTGGTGCCTCCTAGTGTTCTTTGTATGTGTGCTGTCTGTCTTTAAGCTTAGCAAAGCAGAAAACGCTTACCCAGTCAAAAATACTTTAGTCTCATACCCACCACACTAGAGAGCAAGATACATTCAGCTCAGCGTATTCTGCAAGAATACAGGGCGAATAGTAGGCGAGGCAATTAAGAAATCTAAGAGATGAATGCCACCTCCGTCTAGCTGTGACCACGGACTACTGTAGTGTTTGAAACGTCAGGTTTCCAAAAATGTATAATATTAAATATACGCGATTAATCCGGTTAAGTTTCATTAAAAATATATTTAAGAGTAAAAATTCTGTAAGCAGTAAAAAAAAATTTCTGTTGGTTTTAACCACCCAGAAACTGTCGTTAGTATGCACTACTCAACCGCCAATATCTTGAAATTAGGTGGACCAGACTGAAGTGTCATCTCTTAACACTATGTTACGCGCCACCCGGCTTGTCGGCAGCTCTTGGGTACGCTGTCGCCAGCGGCCGAGGAGGGACTTGGCGGGAAAGGAATGACGCGCGCTTATAATGTAAAATTTGGGCGGAAAAATGTTTTTATTGTTGTAAGCAGTACAGTGAATTATAATTAACATTATTGTAAGAAATACAGCTATTGGAAGTGAATAATTGTTTCAATATCTACTTTTTGCGTTATAACTATTTCGTCTGTAGGTCCTAAGCGACATAACGTAATGTTGTAAAATAATAATCGTAACAATTTTTTAGCACTCTATAAGTCATAATGTAATAAAACACTCTTGCACATCTTATAAATTAATATAAGTATAAATCGATGTCACAAGTTTTTAATATACATTAATTTATCGCACACGATAGCTCACATGCAGTCTGATTATATTTATTGCTCATCGTTAAGCGAAGTTATTGTTTGTGTTCAACTATAGAATTATTCTTAATATTTTTGACTTAAAAATGTCTCATTTACGCCGATTTACATATCTACATATACTAAATCAAACGTTATATATATTTTTTTCTCATGCAAGGGATCGAACCCGCAACACAGTTATACCTTTCAATTCGAACTAAGCTGTAGGATAGTTATGATTTAATAAACGATATGACTTATGTAACAGAGCATTTCTTTGATATTTTATCAACGCCTTGGTGAATCAAATAACAAAACATAATGGTATCAAAAATTGGATTTATATTTCTGTGTTGCTGTATACGATAATGTCAGTAACAATTTGCCAGGTTACAGAGTCGGCCGCACAGCCAGAATCAAGCATAACGTGTACTATATAACAATGATACATTTTTTTTCAGACCTAATATCCTAACTTATCCGAACTAACTACAAAGATATACATGTAAAGCTAAATATCTACAGTCATCAATAAGTTATATACAAATAACAATACACAATAATTATATACACTCGAATTTCGATAAGACTCATCTGTAACCTGAGAAACTACACTTTTCTACACTGTGGGCAGTACCATTTGCCTTTAGGCGGTACCATGATACCGACACACTCGAAGTGGAACCACTCGATGGAGCAGCCTTCCGCGTCGCAGGCGATCATCTCCGATACCTCGTCGTAGGGACAGCGGCAGTAGCAGTACACGCTCTCGCCCTCGCGCGCTTGCCGTGCTGCTGGGCGCTGGAACGCGTACGGCAGGCTCGACGTGCCCGAATTCAGGTATGTGGGTGGCGGCACCGTGGCGGCAGCGGGTGGCGTGGGCTGATAGATCTCCAGCCCGCCCTCGGTGCTCGACTCCGAATCGCTAGACTCCATGGATTCCGAGTTCATCAAGAAACGCGGAGGCTCGGGATCGGGTATGGGCGTCGTCAACCTTATGGGCTCATTGTAATTGAACATTCTTTGCGGGATGACTGTAGATGGTATTTCCTTTTTAGCTTTGTGCGTTACGGGTGAAGGCAAATCTTCTTTCCTCCATTCTAATTTCGGCGGCAATTGAGGTTTAAGGGCCGCAACTGTTTGTGGTGATTCTTCGTCGCTTGAGTAACCGTAAAATTTATTTGGCACTCGTCTCCTTTTCGAGGCTCGCTTCTTTTCCGTTGACTTCATCGGAGTGTTGACGATGGCGGGCGGCGGTACTATAGCCGCTGGTGGAGCTTCCGGTAGTTGTACCGTATTAGACTGCAGAGATATTGTAATTTTATTTGGAATTAAAGGTGGTGTTGATTCTATCTCTGATTTTGCAATAACATCTTTAGGAATAGTCATTTTGATAGGACCATGTTTACGCGAACTCCTTGATTTCTTTTTCTTTTTACTTTTCTTTTTGCTGCTACTAGTTTTCTCCTTAAAATCAACTTCTTCTTTCACTTCTTTTTCCCCTTCTTTTATAATTTCCTTGACTTCTTTTATTTCCTTGGGTTCTTCTTCTTTAGCTGGAGTTGTACAGCGGCTAACGTCGCCTGATAGTGAGCCACCATCAGATGGAGCCACGGAAGCTAAAAGTAACAGTTGGTTGCGTTTTTCATTATGCATTTTATTTGCAATTTGTTGAGGATGTTCGTCATAAAACTCTTCATCAGTTTCGCTTTCTTCAGTTTCTAAGTCACTTTCAGCAATTGTTGGTTCACTTTTGTCTGGTACTAAAATAGGGGTCTCCGACATACCCATTACATCAACATTAGAACCATTACTTAATCTCCTATTGGGAAGGTTTTTTTTTAATTGTTTGCTCTTTTTCTTATCCTTTTCATTGCCTGATTCTTCTGAAGAATCAGAATCGGATGAACTTGATGAAGAAGATCCACTTGAAGATGAACAACTACAGTTAGATCCGCAGGAGCAGCTTGAATCGCTATCACTACTACTACTGCTTGAACTTACTGATAGATTACCGTGCCTTTTCTTTGGAGATTTTTTACTTTTTTTCGAATCAGAACCAAATACGTCATCGTCTCCGTTAATTTCAGCCGGTATTACGCAGTAATCGTGGTCTGACTCGCATACATGTTTTCGTATAGGTACCAAAGGAGGCGTCTTTTCTTTTTGTTTTTCAACTTTAGCTTGATATTTATTAAAATTATCCCATATTTCTAGAATTTTTTGGTCACTAGGTTTATCGTCTTCTTTCGAATCTGTTTTTTCTTCGTTAGTTGGTGGCATTTCTGAGTCTACTGTTTTCACATCTTTTTCAACATTAGATGTAGGATTATTTTCTTGAACATTATCAGGCTTGTCCTGAGTTGTTTCTTCCTTATTTATCGGTGGAATACCACTATCAGACTCATCACTACTGTCGCTCTCAGATAAATTCAATGCTGGCAGATTAACATCTAATAATAAAGCATCTTTGTCTTTCAGCTTTTTCTTTTTACTTCTTTTAGATTGTTGTTCACTTTCAGCCTCAGTTTTATTTTCGGGAGTTCCAGCTCCCTCTTTTGTCTTATCGTCAACAAGATCAATAATAGGAATTTCCTTTGATTTTTCTGAAATAGACACATTTAAGCCAGGTGTTTCTTCATCTAATTTTTCTGAAATCATTTTTTTGTTATGTACTTCTATATGCTTATTAAGGAGTTTTTTAGATACAAATTTTTCTGTACACCCTTCTTCACTACACGTATGTGGAAACTCTTCAGAGTGAAATCGTTTATGAACTTTTAAACAAACTGCTCTCGTAAATTGCAAAGTGCATTCATCGCAAACAAACACTGCTGGTGGTGTACAGAAATGATAAACATGAGGCCACTTTTTCTGTAGACACTTTTTACACAAAACACTTTCAGTGCCATGTTTCCAAAATAAGTGATTAGTAATATCTGGTTTGTTTCTATAAGCTATTCCACAACGATAGCATAAATGGTGCAACTTGTGTTTCCACACATGGTTAGACAGACGTGCTTGGCTTTGGCAAAGTTCTAAACACACATCACAAGTGTGGTGTATCTTTCTAAGATGCACCATTAGCCTAAAGGATGACGAAATATTGTCTACATTACAAAAACAACATCTAAACTTAATTGCATACTCAGAATCATAGGTTCCAGGGCATAAATGACATAATAATTCACTATAACTATAAAAATTGTTCTTGCACATAACACACAGTAATATTGTTTTTTGGTGCATTTTTCTGTTATGCAAATAGAGATCTTTATGAACAGCAGTTTTAAAATAACACTGAAAACATTCGAAAATTGGATTAAATTGAACTGTATCACACTTGTCTACACTATCATAAGAGTCTAAATTAATATAAATAGACCGGAGCTCCTCGGCGCCCGCCTGCACTTTGAAAGTAATTGTCTCTGGCATTAACTCCTCAGCTGTGATGCTATCAACTGTAGCAGAAAACCTATGTTGTGCCACCATATGCAGGGCCAGCTGCTCACAATCTACTGCAATCTTCCGAACATGATTGCAATAAATACAATTGAAAACTGTGGATGCCAAAAACACCTTCAACAGGTCCTTTAAAGGATATTTGTCAATAGGCCTGTCTAATGTTAATTCTGTTACAGGAATATCATCAGTCACAACAGGATCAACAGGCTCTTCTACATTCACATCTTCATTAGGATTCAGGTCAGGAGGTTCTGTTTTTGGTTCAGGTTTAAGGGAGATCTCATCTTTTATTTGTACTTTCTCTTCTAATAACTCTTCTGGATCTGGCTTAGCTTTCTGTTCTTCCTCAGTCTTCTCTTCCTCTAAAGGTGTAATAGGGGGAGCAGTGTTAATTTTTTCTTGTTTATTTTCATACTCTTGTTCCTCTGCACTGGTTTTATTAATATCAACAGTTAACTTCTCCCCAGAATCACTATCAGAAGAGTATTCACTAGATGAATTTTTATCCAAAAATTCTTTAGGAACTCTAACAGTTAATTTTGGTACCCTATTTAAAGTATTAATATCTTCTAATTTATTATCATATATAGTTGATTTTATAGTATTTTCTGGTTTGAATTCAGGTGCTTTATTGATTGTTTCTATATTATTATTTACAAGTGTTTTAACAGTAGTCTCTTTGTTGTTCTCTATAATAGTTGTTTTAACAAAAGGACTGTCAGCTTTATCACATATTGTCATCTTTATTGAAGGTGGTTTGACTGGTGTTGTTGGAACTGGGTCAGGAGGTTTGTCTTTTTCATATCTTTTAGGCGGTCGTCTGTTACGTGAAGGTGGTTTGTGAGCATATTGTTGACCAACAGAGGGATCCACAGTTGAATTAATAATAATTGGTGAATTGGCATTATTTAAGCTCAATTTTAACTTAATCCCACATTCTTTATCTTTTTCAGTATGGGGTGGTGTTGACTCTCTTTGTTTCCGTTGTGGTACATACTCAGGTGTTAGTTCTCTGTTACTAATTGAGTCTGGAGTATCACTGCTATCTGATTGCTCCAACTGCTCATTCCCATTGGGGATATAGTTAGTATTTGTATTTAAATTATGTGTTAAACTATCATTAGGGCTTGAGTAAGGCTGGGCTTTTGGACTATGTACTAGGGGGGTAGTATCTAAGGTACTACTTGTGTCTTTACTAGTAGATGCCACACTTTCATAACTAATACTAGTGTCACTATTTACAATATCATTACTGCTCATATGAATTTCATTTTTTTGAGAGTGTGATGTAACTGTCTCAGATTTCTTTTCATTTAAATCCTTTTTCTCATTGAAAGGCTTAGCAGGTTCTTTTGTAACATTAGTAGGTGGTCCATTTATACCAGATTCATTGCCATTTTTCATTATTTTTGCAGTATTAGATTTAAGTGCATTTTTACTAATAAGAACAGGGACAGGTTTTGGCTTGACATTATTACAATCATGGTTATAAAAATCATCTTTTTCACTACATATTTCATCACAGGCACAGCACATCAAATAAAAAGTTCCATTGTACACTTTACAAAAATCCTCTTTACTATCATAGTTAAACTCTTGTACATGATGTTTGTTAGTTAAATGTGAAGACAGCTTTTCTGCTTTAGAAAACATTCCCAGACAAAAGAGACAGATATGTCGATTGTGCACTTCTCTCATATGAAGAAAAAGATTCCAATTTTCATAATAGGTCCCACATGCAGAACACAGGTACACTTTGCGGGTGACTCGGGAGGGTCCAGCTGCACTACAATCTGTGTTTGGTGCTGCCTCGGGACTTAACGCAGGTTCTTTTGCTTGTGCTCGACATACAAGTTGGTGTTCTTTTAACATTGCCAATGTTTTGAAAGACATTGAACAGCATTTTCTGCATTTAAATTTAACCATCGGCTGTAAACCCAAGCTTTGAGCATATTCCTTCAATTGGGCTCCTTTTTCCATCTTACCCTTTTTGAATTGCAATAACTGGCTTTTAGGCACAAGTCGAGGCACAGGTTTGTCTTGTTCATTGTCAAGGGAACTATCCAAATGTGTTGGAACATTATGAAATTGACTATGGTCTACACGTTTGGGCACTAACTTGGGTACTCGGGGAGTATTTGCTTTGGGTACACTAACATCACTAGGTTTCGACACAAAAGGTTTTCGTTTCTTTGAAACACTATTATATGGTACAGAGTTATCCACAAAGGGTCTTTTACCCAGGTGTATTCTTAGCGGGTTTATGCGTTTCCGAAATTTATCTTCCTGTAGTGTGTCAGCGCTGTGACGACGCGGCTCGTAGTGCCTGTCTGTGGGACTAGACGGTTCGCCAGCAAAATCGTGTCCATTTGTCGCCAATTTACAAGATCGATCACCATACAAATTTGCTAAAGATGCTGAAGCGATTTTATCGTCTTTAGTATTGACAATATTACCATCTTCCATAGTTTTCTGCAAAAAATACAACACGTGTTCAGTTTGACTCGCAAGAAACAAAAGACGTTCAAACAAGAGGAAATCAAAAGCGATTCGAATTACGATAGCGACAATAACAAAATGAAACATTGACTATACCTCTGAAGTCGTACGTCCAGTACGAGTGCAATATGAGAGGTTTGTTTCCATGCATTCGTTTGTATAGAGCGCTCCTTACATCAGACCTAATGAGAGGCGGCCGCGGGCTGGTCATTCCCGTAAAATGGCGTCACTTCGGTGAGCGAGGATCGGTGTTATCAGAAGCTTTGCAATTCTCTTGTTCCACTAATTTCACCACACACAAACATTTTTCAGACTTTAAACTCCTCATATAACCAAAAATATCATAAATAAATTCGCCGAACTGTTTATTTCCAAACACACAATCGAAAATCGTAGCGCGTTACGAGAAGCTAATTCATGAACCATAGACAAGTTTTTTTCTTCTTTGTACTTTTTAATTTAAGTGATGTCACTTTTAGGCTTGCGTTGTAAACACGTGGTTCTCTCCATAGATAAACCGGTATTTTATAATTATTTAATCATAACATATTTACTCGAAAAATAAATTTTCAAAATAATATTAGTAATATTGGGAATATTTTTGATAGTTTCTGTAAAATATGGTAATTTTTGTGTAATTTTATTGATTTATATCCTATGTCACAATAAAAACATTAGTTATCAAATTTTATCTGTATGATCAAAAGATTTCGAAAGGGAAGGGAAGATAGTCGTCGTTTTAGTTTTTATCGTTTTGTTTAGGAAAATTTCTTTTTTATATTTCTTTTTATAGACAATGCAGATGCAAGATGATGTCTGATCAGTTTAGAAAGGTAGAGCCCTATTCACCGAAGTCCTCGCCTCGAGGAGCGAGGTCACCAGTAGTATCTCGTCAAGATTCTTCTGGCACCCTCAAGACCACCATATCACTTGGCAAGAACCCCTCAATTGTGCATAGTGGGCCCTTCTATTTGATGAAAGAACCTCCAGGTACAAAACAAAATCCTTTTACATTATAAAAAAATTCTTGGGCTGTTTTAATTTTTCTAATATATATTTTTCAGGAGAATGTGATCTCACAGGAGCCACAAATTTAATGGCGTATTATGGACTAGAACACTCATATAGTAAATTTAATGGTAAAAAGTTAAAAGAATCACTTTCATCTTTCCTTCCAAATCTCCCTGGTATACTTGATGGACCTGGACAGGAAGACAACAGTACCTTAGGTTCAGTCATAGCTAAAAGACCTATCGGTGGTAAAGAACTGCTTCCTTTGACTAGTGCACAGCTAGCTGGATTCCGGTTGCATCCTGGACCTTTACCTGAACAATATCGCTATGTAAGTGCGACACCGCCAAAGAGACACAAGAGTAAACACAAGAAACACAAACACAAAGATGGTGCACCACCTGGACAAGACACACCTCTGCAAGGTTAGTTATTTTAACTCTAAATTTAGATACTTTCTAACTGAATGCAACAAACAGCTATGGGTTCAATCCCAATTAATGGGAATGAACTATTTTTATTACAAATTTTTTTTTAGATTCTTTATTGCACAAAATTTTATGCATAAAAATTTTTACAATAGGCGGGCTTAACGCTAAAAAGCACTTTCTACCAGCCAACCTAAGTCATGCGGGAAAATGTATAGGTGTGCAAAAAAAAAAACAATCGGTCAGTTCCTGGTGCCACCCTGGTGGGTTTCCAGGGTTTGAGTCTCGCTACATTCAAAATTTTTAAATGTTTTCTAAATAAGTAATTTTCTTTCCCAAGTTGGAATAACACTTTAAAAATGTTAAAAATATAAACTATTTTCATTTCTTTGCTTTGGTAAAAAACAAACCACTTACCATGCAATAATTCTAAAATTTTTCAGTGTATGAAGAACTGTGTCATAACACTTGGTTATTTCTGCCTACCTTGGTAAATATATGAAGCTAAAAAAAGCTTTTGTGTGGATAAATTATATTTTCATGAAATACTCTTAGGCAGAGGTTACACGATCAGTCTGGTATCAGTTCAGTCCATGACTGATGTCAGAATGATGTGAAACAGAGTGTGTAAGCGCAAACTGATGGACTGATGAACCAGAAGAATGGTTATTTTAATATTTTTGTCAGTCTGGTCGGAATGATGCCTGGTATTAGTCTCCACTTAGACAGTGATGGAGTCGCACTTTATAAGTTTTACTTATTACGTGGAATAATTTGAATCCATTACATGAATAAAAGAAACAAAGTGCTGCAAAAGATTTTTGTCATTTTATAAAAAATAGAGCCCAAGCTAATATAGAAGATGTGAAAAAGAAAATTAAGATCTAATAATAATAACATAAGAGCAAACAGCTATACTTAACTCATGTAGAATAGTAAGATTTTTTTTACAAATAAATCAACAGAGGACTTATATGTATACCATAAATACAATGGCACACCCTGTTTACATACATTGTATCTACATGGTTACAATCTATAGATACCATAGTGTCCAGTTTTGTACTGAGTAAATAATACATATACAAATAATAATAATAAACTCTTTATTGTATATAAAAAAAAGAAATTCAAGAATACATATTAAAGATTATGTACAATAGGCAACCTTATCGCCGAAATAGTGATTTCTTCCAGGTGACCTAAGGGTGTAGAAAATCGCAAAATAAATAATAGATAGGGTGTGAACAATACTAAATACATAAATTAACATACACATAGATTAATACATAAATACATACAATCTTCTAATTCTTTATCTAATTTATTTTCTTGTTAAAATGCATATGTATGCATGTTAATGCACAGAAGTTTTTGGTTGGACTGATTGTCAGTCTGACTGACCGTGTTATACCACACGTCAGTCTATCAGTCTGCCATCAGTCTATATATGATCAAGGTCACAGACTGAACTGACACCAGACTGAGCCTGTGACCTCCACCTTAATATTTATATGTTTCAATAAGAAAGTAAAATATATATAATTTGTATAAACAACTTAGACGCATACATTTTAGAAAACATTAAAATTTGAACGTAGCGGAATTAGAACCCGCGCCTCTTGGAAACCATCCAAGTGCTCTGACTGCTAAGCCATACATTCTCATAAGGCTATGTTGAATGTGTTATATATATATATATGTTTATTTCGGTGGAAGATTTTTACAAATTTCCACTGCCCAAAGATAATTACTAACTCATTTGGCAAGAGAAAATACTATTTTTTAAACATTTTTTAAAAAAATTTCAAGTTTTATTCCACAATTAGAAAAGAAAAATACTTTTTAGAAAACATGTAAATAAATATTTCATCTCCTCGAGTGGGGATCGAGAGGCCAGTCGTGGCGCAGGGGCACAAAGTGGGACTGTAAAACCGACACGTGTGGGTTCGATCCCCACTCGAAGAGATGAAATATTTACTTACATTTATATTTCCATTTCTTTGGTGTTTAGGCAAAGTGCGGCGTTGAGTTCTGCCACTCAACACGCAATGCCTCCAGAATCTGACAGAAAGTGGGGAAGGAAGTGTCTTAACACTAGGTTCCCTCTGCCTACCCTGCTGTGTGAGGGACAGCGTGAAGCTGACAAAAAAAAAGAAAACATAAACCTACGCTGGTTTAACTCCTGCTACATTCAAATTTTTATATGATTTCTTAAAAGTATTTTTCTGTCCTGAGTATGGAATAACACTTCAAAATTGTTAAAAATGTAAACACATGTTTTTGATTGATATATTATTAATTTCTCTCTTAATAAAAGCTTTATAAAGTTCTTATACTGTATGTACATTTTGAATCTATTAAACTACACACTTTATTTTGCATATGACAGTGAAAGAAGAATGAACTTAATGCAAGACACCATATACCAAGTAATTAAATAATACATAAATAAACTCCCTTTAATACTTAATTTATTACAGATTCATCAAACCCAGATACATATGAGAAGAAACACAAAAAGCAAAAGAGGCATGATGATGACAAAGAGCGTAAGAAACGGAAAAAAGAGAAAAAAAGGAAAAAACAAAAACACAGTCCAGAGCATGGCGGCCTCACGCCCAACCAGCACCCTATACCTTAAGATAGGTTAATTATTAAGATAATATGTTATTTATTAAGGAGCATTTGATTGTTATGTAAGAAACAGAAAGGAATAAGTGAAGTTTAACATTTTAATGGATATTAATTTGGGAAATTAAAATGTAATACAGTAGAATTTCACTAATCT
>DWMY01002673.1:0-11391 GCA_018249775.1 Heliconius hecalesia formosus
GCGGACTAGGTTTCTTCGGCTTACTCTGCTACACTCGAGATACAACGTGAAGCTGAAGCACGACCGGAGCTGATCAGTAACGTGAATATGAAGAGATTTAGATTTGAGAGAGCGGCCCTATAGTGTGAATCGGAGCTTAATAGACATGAATCAATCAATAATAATTATTTAGACTATTTACGTTCCAATAGGCATAATTGCTATAATATTTTTTTCTTCTTCTTTACTTTCACCTTTTTTTTCTTTGTAATTTTTAATATGGTTTTAATTTTCAATACTTTAGCTATGAAAAATATGATATATAGATTTTTTTTTTATCAGCTTCACTTTATCCCACACACAACGGAGTAGGCAGGGGGAACCAAGTGTTAAAAGACTCCGTTCCCCACTTGCCATCGAATTCTTTTGGCACTTTGCCTCGACACCAGAGCGAAGAAATTAAAATAAAAATTTAAAGCAATATTTAATATAATTTATGATAAATATTTTTATTTATTTATCAAAATGATATCACACTATCAGTCACGGTACTCGTTGGCAAATATATACATACATACCAGTATGAATATAATAGATTGGTCGAAACAACTTTGTTATCAAATTACAACTGAAACTTGGCCCCGAAGTTTGTCGAAGTTTCTAAACAATATACGTAGTTGTACACTTCCCGAGGAATTCCCATAGTTGTTATGGGAATTTATATATTGCATTTGAGGCAATTAGGGCAGGCTTTAATGCTATTAGTCGAGTGGACTAGTGTTTTCCTGTGGCTTTGTCATTGATTTTGTACTGAAATTAAACTTTATCGTGGATATCGTGGATTCAGGATGTGAAAGTTGCAGATTCGACCGCACATGGGAGAACGAACATTTTTATTCTCTGCTCTAATTTGCGGTGTGTTTCGTCACTCAACCCGTAAAACGTTGGGAATGGAGAGAGTAAGTTCACTAGGTTCGTTGTATCCGGCATATAGTATGATATATATAAAGTCGGATTCAAGTCGGAAATCAACGCCACGTCTCATTATCTTTCCAGAGAATAATAAACAGAGTTTATTCCTTTGAGTGGAAAATGAATTCACAACCATTTACAGTTAGACATAATGTCACCGTGGCCCGTGGCCTCGATCTTTTATTATCCTAAAAATATATTTTTATTTAAATATTATACATATATATGTTTTATGTTGTGAGAATTTTCCAAATTATGAATATTTCATTTATATTCACTTAAAGCAATTCAAAATATTATAAAAAAGTGGAATATATTTTATTCTATAAAATTTATAAATATAAGTTATATATAAGACGACAAAGAACCTGAATGGTTCGGTTTATTTAGTCTTTCACCCGATGTATTTCATCATGAATCATGATGGATCGACACCGCAGTGCTCGAGTTTTATTGGAGTTATGCGGATATTTGCGTACATTTTTATTGGAAAATAAAATGGATTTTTTCTATTTATGTAATGGAACTTATTATAAGTTCTTGGAAATTTTGTATACTTTGTATAATATGATGGGAAATTGAATATTATTTTATGTAATATTAAGGATTCGTTCAAAAATTGATTTCTTTTGCCATATTAAGTCACAGGTGTGTTCGAATTATATATAGAGGTTTCAAGATCTTATAAACAATACACAACAAAAACATTCTACAATCCACCGTTTTCTTAGTAGACTATAAAGAAACAGTTATAATAATACATTTACAAATACATAAAAACCCTACGATGTTTATTGTACATGTCAAACGAGGCAATTAAAAAGGAAGAAAGAAGTAAAAAAATCTACAAATATGCATAATATATTCTATACTAACATACTTCCTTTGATAACACGCTTTGCTACTCCAAAATTTTCAAAGTTTCAACCCTCCGGGATGAAACTACTTAAATATTTAACATAGGTTTGACCAAGTACCCACTTGTTGAATAAAACAACCGCTAAGGGCATATACAAGATGCTAAAAAGCTTTTCTAATGAGAAATTCTTAGTTTAGCTGGCTAGAGTTGGCCTGATATACAGTGTTATTAAATATGTAATAGCCCATAAAAATGGAGAGAATAGAACACGAGTTTTTATTAAATAGTGATGTCTCTTCTAAAGATTGACGATTTAAGAAAACCACATTTATTGCTAAATCCTTTATCACAATATCAATTCGCCAATTTACTACTATAACGAAAATTAATATTTTTTATTATGAATTAAACTCATATATTTTAATTAAGAATAGTCCATGTATCAAATAAGTAATGGTAGTCAAATCAAGTTAGTGTTATCATAGAAAGTCAATACAGATACTTATATACAATCTTAAAATATAGTAAGTCAAAACATAACATTCAGATTTAGTTAAGTACAAGTTAATTTTCTTTCAATTTCTTACATTATGAACCAGAAAAATACTAAACATAAACATTAAATATCTCTAGAATCTTAAAATCTAAATAATATTGAGGATAAATTGATTGATTATTTCCTTATAATCCTTTAATCAGCTTTTTAATTGATTACCGTTACCAATACGAAATGATAAATATAATAATTGGGGATTACCATGTTCATTACTTATAAAATGTATTATAACTAATACATTTGTTATTGTTTTGAAGTGAAATTTTTTGTGCGACCGGGGGAAATACATTTGCAATAGATATGAGAACTAAGAGAACTAAGTATATACACGCACAGGCCACAATGTCGTAATTTCTATTTTATTTTCTAACAATTTTAATGATATTATACCCACAGGCACAGTCATAAATAAAAAACCATCTATTTTTTACGTATTGTCATTAGTGTAATTTCTATTTTATTTTCTCCTTTCACCTTGTATTTGAGACCACTCGAATCCGAGCGTGTTGAATAGCGGAACTCAACGCCGTCCTCCTTCTTACTGGAGTGTAGAAAAAATATATAATCATTACACTGAATGAGAACAAATTCACAAACATCGCCATTACAGTCAACCGCTATTCCAATGCGCTTTCTCTTAATAACAAATAAATAAATAAATCAGCTTCACGCTTTCACGTAGGCAGAGGAAACCTAGTGTTAAGACACTCCGTTCCCCACTTTCCGCCGAGTTCTTTAGGCATTGCGTGTTGAGAGGCGGAACTCAACGCCTCGCTTTGCCTCGACAGAATGAAAATATAAATGTAAATAAATATTTCATTTTCTCGAGTGCGAATCGAACCCACAACTAGTCAATTTTACACAAATCTGTGCCCCTGCGCCACGACTATCCTCAATAATAAATACCTTGTAAAATTTGAACTCACTATCTACTCCAACACATTATCTTCAATACAAGTACGACAGCGGCGTCAAACACATTATTATATATTTTCTATACATATACCACGTATTGTTTACTCGACGATACAAGAACTCGCACTTTAACACTGCTATTACGTCACACTATAAGACATGGCAAGTAATAGTTCTTCCATTAGGCATCGCTAATGCTTCTATTAGTTCTAAAGAAAAACAAAAAGATAACGTCAGAAACTTTCTCTATAACTTTAGATAATAAAATGTGTATATTTATATTTTGATATTTTGTTAAATTTTTAAGACTTTTTATGTTGAGTGGCGAAGATTAACGCCGCGCTTTGTCTGTGTGTGTTTTATTTTGGTTGAAGAAAATTATATGTGTATTCAATGTATTTTTATATATATTTTTTTATTGATAGAACATTTTATATTTAAAAAAACAAATTTATAAGAATTCAAGTGTCCGTTAATAAATAGAAGACGTGACTTTTCATTTAGTTAAGCGCTTAAGGAAGGTAATATTTTTGAATAAAACACATTCTAATAAGACTGATTTAGCAGTGCTTTTTTAAAATAACTACACACACACACACTACACACTAGCTTCACGCTTTATCCCTAGCGGGGTAGTCAGAGAGAACGGAGCGCCAAACGCTACGGTCTACGGTTAAAATAACTACTAGTCAGAAAACTCTGGAGGGATGAGAACATAGTGTTTGGACACAAGCACTATGTTCTCAAGACATTGCGTGAGTGGCGGAAATCAAAACTGTATATTACGATAAAATTTATAATAAACAGCGACGCACACACACAGCATCGCCCTCTAAAACTTATTTTTATGTTATTATAGCCTAATAAAAAAAATGAAATTTATATGAATTTAAGACCTTTTTGCTATTCTGACCATATGTATGTATAAGCGATATCATTCTAAAGTTTCATGTAAATCTGTTCTGTACTTTTTGCGTTAAAGTGGAACAAACAACACAAACTACTACATTTATAATATTAGTTGGAAAGAATTATTCTATAATTAATATTTATATTTCAAAGATGTACGTACAATCATATTAATATGAAAATAAATAATATTTTTTTATACTCAGCTAACTATTTTTGACTTTTCTCGGAAAGTAAAGTGAATAGATATTAAAATATGATAAAAATGAATTAAAATGTAATCTTCTGTAATTCTTCTTAATTCTTCTGTAATCTGAAAGATTTACAGTTCATTTTACTACCAAATTTTAAATTCGAATAAAATCAAAAGGAACTTAGTGATAAATAAGACTACATTCTATAATAAATTTTGTGACGCGCAGATGATAATCAATATATATTTTTAATATACGTATTTTACCCAAACGGAATAGAATCTGCATCTATTGCATACACCTAGACGTGTTACCTAACTTGAAGAGATTAAATTTTGCTACCATGACGTCATCGGTTGATAAGATAGCTATATCAATATTCAGTTTCAATAACCAATCATAAGCGACAGGGGCTGTAGGACGCGAAACTAACAAATAACAGCGGAGTGCGAACAAACGGAGCCGATGTTAGCAGTGAGACACCAATCAATATAAATTTTGTCCTGGAACCCAAAAATATGAACACTTTTTGTACAATAAAAATATTTACAATAGTATTTTTTACATTTTAAAATGTTATTCCACACTTAGGAAAGAATAATTTATCTTTTAGAAAACATATAAAAATTTGAACGTAGCGACGGTTTCTAAAGAGGCGTGGGTTCAAATCCTTATATGTTTTCTAAAAAGTGTATTTACAATTGTATTCAATATAATAAACTTCATAGAAATATCGGGTTTTTTTTAAGGAGGTATAAAAAATGAAAATTCAATAGTTATGTAGATCAGAGTTGCTATTTATTTGATTCGTAATCTTATATAATACTTAATATTAGAATAATTAATTTGACTGAACGCGCTAATCTCAGGAAGTACCACATTTATTAAGGAAGGCTTTTTTACATCGTATTCAACCAAGAGGAGCGAAGTAACAAAGAAAAATGCTTGGGAGCTTCCGTTGCGTGTGACGTAGGTACTCGTGGCTACTTCTTTTTAACCTTGCGAGAGAAGCCGCAAGTAAAATCTTGTTATATTATAAAACTGAAAATTAAATACAATCTATATAAAGAATAAACTGGATATGTAGAGAATGTAGAATTAATTGACTCAATATATTAAATCAGTGTAAGCCCAATAATGGTAATTTAAAAAAAAAATGGCCAATTTCGGTAATTTTTTAAAGCAACATCAGTTACGGTGTAAGGTTCACATTCCGCAATTGCAAAACTTTTTTTGAAAAGAAATTTAATAACAATTATTTAGTCTAAAAAGAGAGACTACATCTCATTTAGTCATGCATACATACTGACGATTCTTTACTAAATATTTATAATCTATAATGATGGATGGAAAATTTTTCAATTCCATTAAGCTGTATTGTATTTAAAGATTTTTTTTGTTTTTTCTTTTATTTTGTCCAGAAAGTAATAATTTATTTCACTTTATATCAAATGTTAAATTGTACCTTTTCAAGTCTTATCAAGGCCTTAAGTCAAATAAATGTCAAAAGGAAATTAGCTAGATTATTTGAAAAGATGTTTTCCATCTCCTAAATTAAGTATATTTTAACTCGAATACTTTTGGGGTAAAAGCGACACCATTTATTAGTAAGTATACTGCTTATATAAAACACAGCGTCTGTAAACGTGATAGTTGCGGATTCGATTTCGATTCAGGGATTGAATTATGTTCATTTCTCCGCAAAGATAAAATATAACAAATACTAATCGCGGTCTGTATTCCAGCCGAATGCTATATATGCAGATCCAGTACACCTAGTTGCTTTTGTTATTTTTGTCATAAAATTTTAAGCTAATAGTTAATAACTAGTACCTAAGGCTAATCAATGAATAAGATTATTTTTGTACAGAAAATTTAAGCAAATTAATAGATTTTTTTTGTCTTAAAACTTTCATCCCTTCTACATTCAAAATCAAGTAAATAAACACAATATAGTGCAGGTAATAAGCATACTATACCTACTATTTATTAAGATATTATTATTTTATTAAATAAATATTCGAAATTTCTAAACCATTATCAAAATTCTTTGAGCTTTTCCAATTATTATCGTAATTCGTCGTTTAAACTTTTAATGATGCCTCGCCGTCCACTTTATTGGTTACGCGATCACCCGCAAGCGCCATCGAGATTGTTCTAACATAGATTTAAAAGTCAAAATTAGAATTTGATTTATTAGATTTATTAAATGAGGCCAGTCGTGGCACAGGGGCACAAAGTGTGACTGTAAAAAACCAGTAGATGGTTGTGGGTTCGATCCTCAGACGAGGAAATGAAATATTTATTTACATTTATATTTTAATTTCTTCGCTTTGGTGTCAAGGCAAACCGCGGCGTTGAGTTCCGCCACTCAACATGCTATACTCCAGAACTCGACGGAAAGTGGCGAACAGAGTGTTTTAACACTAGGTTCCCTATGCCTACCCTGCTGAGGATATAGCGTGAAGATAATTTGAAGATTGATTATACATATTACATTTCTTTTCTGTCAATTCACAAACACTCCGTTCTCCCTTTCGCCTGAATTTATAACCAGACGTTGTCTTATTGCACCAATGTATATACAATACAATTTGAAATATTTCCGACACGCGCGGTACAGTTATAAATTACGTCTAACATATAGTCTAACTTTCATTTGAGCTTAAACGTTAGTTGTTTCTCGTTTAATGTGAACTAAATATATTTCACCCATCCGTAGCAAAAAATCCTATAAAATATTATATATTGCAATTATTTTATGGTATTACTAATTAGATCTTTATTTGTAAAGCTATACCTATTACCAGCATGGGTGTCTCTAGATATATTTATAGTTTTGAACAGATCTGTTCGTGTAGATTTGTTATTGATATAAAAAAAATTATAAAGGAATATTTTTTGTAATTTTTTTTTAATGGAGATATGTAAATTTGTGAACATTGTATAATCAATACACGCTATTTTATACTCTTTTATATTTAAACACGTTCCATTTCTCGATATCAAATATTTATACTTAAAAATAATAAAAGTACTGTACTTTATATTCTGATACCAAATTATTATTAATTATATTTTATTAAATAATTATTATGTATATTATAGTTATCATCATAAATTATTATTGTTAACTAGTGGGCGCGCGCGGCTTCGCCCGCTTATTTGCACCCCTAGGGGTGAATTCTAACGCGAAATACGTATTCAATGAAATATTTTTAACTGTCTGAATTTAACTTTTTATAAATATCGGCGGCGATTTAAATTTTTTACATATAAACTTTCTACCCCTTATTTGCACCCTTAGGGAGTGAATTCTAAAAAATCATGAAACACATGTTCAATGAAATATTTTTAAGAGTCTGAATTTCAAATTTTATAAAAATCGGTACCGATTTAAATCTTTTTCCATACAAACATTCAACCCCTATTTTATCCCTTCAGGGTCAAAATTCTTCAAAATCCCTTCTTAGTGGATGTCCAAATTATTAAAATAAACATCTGTCCAAATTTCACGTTTCTACGCACAGCGGTTACGGCTGTGCGTGCGTCTTACCTCAGTCAGTCAGGTACATGTCCTTTTATATATATAGATTAAATCATATCATATTGAAGTACAAGACAGAATACATATTAAACAATATTAATCAGCGGGTGGTATAAAGCGATGTATTATAAAATCTTACAATAATAAAAAATATATATATTGTTAGCGTACTCGTGTAAAAGAGGGTAGATTTAGGTGGAAAATAACTATAAAAGCAGTGGAATTGTGTCAATCGGGGGCAGTCGCTTGTAAGTGACGGCCCCTATTGGAAGGAAACTAGTGTGAAGTATTGTTAGTAGGTGATACATATCACTTATTGCAATTACATAGTATCCCTTTCAAAATAGTTTAGAATCATATAGACGATGTGTGTGTTTTAACGTGTTTCTTTAAAAACGTTAACCGCTTCCGATTTCTAACAATATATTATTTAGCATCATATATTAGCTTTTATATCGCGTACAGCAGGATAGGCAACCACGTACTCTAAACGACCTTATATTATATAACACAGACCAAGCCACAAATACTAATTTGTATCAACAAATAATCAATCGTCGAATATGTATATAGTTATTAGGTGATATCTATCAATTTGCTCCATCAATCAAAACGATCGCTAATCCCGTTAATGTCACATTATTTCAATATTAATTTCACAAGTATTGTATGCGTATTTTATCATGTGTATTTATATTATATACAATACACTAATATAAGTTATTGAAGATTAAGTATTTGTTTGGCTGAACGCGCTAATCTCAAGAACTAACTGCGGTAATTTAGTATGTGCCATATTCTTAGTTACTTTAATTTCTAATACATCTAATAAAAGCCTAGCATATACCTAATGGCCCAAGAACCGAAAGCATCCGGACATGAAAGTGTCTCTGCGCATACACCTAACAATAATTTAATTTTAACTCGCTCTGGTAACGAGACAAAGCGCGGCTTTGATTTCCGCCACTCAACACGCAATGCCTCCAGAATTCAGCGAAAAGTGGAAATAGAGGGAAACAGAGGTAATTTTAACAGGAACGGAGTGTCTTCACACTAGATTTCCAGGATCCGTCCGCCTACCCTATGCTACGATTCGGGATACAGTGTGAAATAAAAAAAAGAAGAAATAAAATTACTTATAAATAGTATTTTTTACACATTTTGCCTAAACTAAGCGCAGCAAAATAAAGGGTAACCAACCAGCCATGAATAAAAAATGAATCGGTATAAAAACAACGCTTAAGCCTTTTTTTATTTATATGAAATAATACAACTATACTTCACTTTTCGTACCATGTGTGTGAAAATAATGGAAACCCAAAAGCAATCATCACTCGATTGGCCGATTTAACGAGTTCGTCCAATCATGAAATGAAATGCTCCGTATGGATCCGAAATATGAGTTTTTTATTATGTATTTTGTTCTAATATACGTCTAATTCTACGAATTGTTTTGCTCGATACTTGACTTTATTCTAGAATAGAAATGAAGAAGAAAATGCCGAAGTGGCTTAGGCACCTTGAGAGTTTGTGTGATATAACGACGTTAGTTAAGATGTATAATGCAAGGGTCATTTGGCGCTGCATCGGTCCATCGTTATGAGTAATGCCAATTATTAAATTCGACGGAGAAGAGTTTATTTTATGTAGTTCTCCATTTTTATCCCTATATATTGCAAAAACGCGTTAAAATAAATAAACATAATTTAAGTCCTCATCGCGGTTACAGTCTGTTTGTCTGTGTCTGTTCCAAAGCGCCGCGATGGCCTCAACTACAACGGTCACACTTCATTATACTATACTTCTCTCTTATAGCAGTGTTACTTTTGTTTAGTTTCACGCTGTATCCCGTGTGTCAAGACACTTCCGTTCCCCACTTTCCGCCAACTCAACGCTGCGCCCCGTTTCCAGAGCGAGTGAATTTATATATTAAATATATAATTTCCTCGAGTTGGAATTGAACCCACTACCTGTCGCGTGTTACAGTCATACACTTGTGCCTCTGCGCCATGACTGGCCTCAAAAGGGTTACTAATAATCCTTGTTAAAGTACCAAAACACTTTTATTACTTAACCAACACTATGAAACATGATAAATATGTGTCACTTTTGGCCCATATAAATGATTTTATCGAGAAAGCTATATACTGTGACCTTTAAGCAAACTCTTTTTCAAACTGTACGACATTTTTTTAATAAAGTACCTTATATTTAGGCTGGTATGATTTATGGAGTATAAAATAAAATAAATTATAAGTTATTACCACGCATTTTTGATATTAGCATAGTAAATTATTAGATATTGAGTTATTAGTATAATTTAAGGTTGAAAACTTTTTTATTTGTGATAAGATCTAGTGTGTATACTACTTTAATATTTTTTTTGTAGTACGATAGGCTGTGTAGGTTGGGTTTGTGGGTGCGGTACCCATCGAGGGGAATCATTATAGTTTTTTTATTCCTTTCTTTGTTAAGGAAATGCGCAGTATTAAGCTTCGCCATTCAACACGCAATATAACGAATTTAAGAGGAAAGTGAAGAATAAAATGACTCAGAAGAGATGATGCTGAAAAAAATAAATTTATCTAGGTTGTTTTATATAGGTTGTCAAAGTTAAAAAAGGCTGCTATCGCATATTCATGCTTCTTACTTAGCAATTTTGTGAAGACCCTATATGTATACGTTTGTTATATGTATAATTTTTTTCAGCTTCACGCTGTATCCCACGTATAGCAGGGTAGAGAAAATCTAGTATTAAGACATTCCGTTCTCCATTCTGCCGAATTTAGCGCCGCACTTTTTGCCTTGGTTGGAAGCAAAAAGTTAAAATATACATTAATAATCAGTCATTCTCCCGAGTGGGAAATAGTCGATTTACTTCTGAGGAATCAGAAAAGTACATATAAACCTACACATCTCTATAATTTTGGTAAATTCTTAAGAACAACTTTAAATTTAATATTACAAAGAATAAATTATTTCCGACATCATTATTTTTCTGTCGGATACTTAAAGGCAGTAATCTTATTATACTGTCTACTGTAATAATATTGAAAAGAAAAAACTGTGATGAAGCCTTTGAAATTATTTTTATATTTATTTATATCTTATTATATGTTACTACAAGGGAAAGGAAGTGTCTTACCACTAGGTTCCCAGGATCCCTCTGCCTACCCTGCTATGTGCGGGATACAGCGTTAAGCTATATTGCTAATGAGCTATGATTTAAACTCACAGAAGTTTCTAGATAATTTGCCATTAAATTGGTTTGTCGTCAATTAATAATCGTCTTCAAGTTAATTGTAATTAATGTTAGTTGTAATCATCGAAAACATAAATTAAACTCGTGTAATCAATGTGGTCATCATGGGGACTGGGTCTGACTATAAACGCCATGGGTATGGGTTCGGACACCGTTCGCGAGAATTCATTATTTTTATTTCTCCGCTTTAGTAAAAAA
>DWMY01002674.1:0-11390 GCA_018249775.1 Heliconius hecalesia formosus
ACACCAGAGCGAAGAAATGGAAATATAAATTTAAGTAAATATTTCATCTCCTCGAGTGGGGATCGAACCCACAACCAGTCGGTTTTGCAGTCACACCTCGTGCCGCTGCGCCACGACCGGCCTCAAAGAAAATCTAGTGTTAAGACACTCCTTTCCTTACTTTCCATCGAGTTCTGGTCTTCCATTACTTATATTTATTTCACTTAAATATACATACTAATATTATCAACTTTATTACAATTAACTTTATTATATTCTTAAAGTATATAGTAGGTACCTACTTCATATTTATTCCAAGCAAAGTCAAAGTCAAAAATTCTTCACATTGGTTTGGACATGTCAAAATGTCAAAGTTAATTATATAAACAAAGAATTAATTATAAAAAAAAATATTTGTAAAAACAAAAAACCCCGACTGCATAAAACTAAAAAGAAAATAAACAAGTCCAATAGTTTATTAGGATTAAGAGTCGGGACCTCTTTAAATTATGCGAGGTTCCTGGTAAAGATTTTATTGATTGAAGAATTATTTATAAGTTCCGACTGTTAATCCTAATAAACTATTGGGCTTGTTTATTTTCTTTTTAGGTTTATGCAGTCGGGGTTTTTGTTTTTACAAATATATATATATTTTTTTGTTAGAATTCATTATAGTAATGATAATCGTGATGTACCCTTTTAAAATCCTCGTAGTAAGCTCTTGAATTTGATACCGATATTGTGGTATTCGAAACGAAAAAATATTTTTTCACTAAGTCTAATGGCGTCCCATAGCTGCCATGATTGTTTTCTTTTAATGTGACCTATCTAAGAACACTTGGGCTACTAATACGAATCTAACGATACCTCAATTGTGTAAATCCGTTCAGCGGTTTTGGAGATATGAGGTAATAAAGAATATTACATACATACATACATACAAGATACGCGCAAAAAACATAACCCTTCCTTAGCAGTTGGGAATAAAATTTGCAAATTTAAGAAAAATAAGTTAAATGTTTATTAATTATACTATTTTTCTGTACAACGAAATTACTATTTACCTACTTACAAACAACTACATTATACAGTACAAATATATTACAAACGAGTGTATTTTTTAAAGTGATCAGCTTCACGCTGTCTCCCGCACACAGCAGGGTAGGCAGAGGGAACCTAGTGTTAAGATACTCCGTTCCCCACTTTCTGCCGAATTCTGTAGGCATTGCGTGTTGAGTGGCAGAACTCAACGCCGCGCTTTGCCTCGACACCAGAGCGAAGAAATGGAAATATAAATTTAAGTAAATATTTCACCTCCTCGAGTGGGGATCGAACCCACAACCAGTCGATTTACAGTCACACATTGTACCGCTGCGCCACGACTGACCTCCACGATTTTTTAAAGTGATTTTGTAACAAAATAGAATTTTGAGTAACATTTCATATAGATAGCACTCGTACTACGTAAGTTACGTAATAATTCTCTTTATAATATGACCTAGAAATAATTTACTTAATTTTCAAATATGGACGTAAAAATTCAAATTCCATTAGTTCTCATTTCTTTTCAAGTAAGTTGTCATAATTTTTTAGTAAAAATTATAGTTAACACTAGCATAAGGTTGTTCAGTCAATCTAAATAAGCATTAGAAATAACAGTAGTAATAAATTAATGTACCTAATCGTATAAAAATAATAGACGTACGCATTTTTTTGTGTTTTATTCACTCTATAGTTTTTTACAGATGTTTTACTACAATTATACGCAAAATATGATTTATTATATAATTAATGTGTGTTCTACACATGTCTCATCTAACAATTAAAATGCTTAATTTCAAAGATTCGTGTACATTCGTGGGAAGTGGAAGTCTGTCTTTTTTATATTATTTAAAATAACGCTAATAATACAAGCTATTACTAATTCGAATTTAATTTAATAGTTTTATAAACATATTCATATTTAATAGCATTATTTATTTACAGGCAATATCAACAATGGCATACATCATGCCGTGTTACTCGGTAACACCGTGTACTCAATTTGAAACAATTCCAGTAATAAAGTACGTTGAAGAGCAAATTTGTGAGTGCGGAGAACTAATACTTCCACCAAAATCTATTCAACTGCCAAGTGGCCTGGGATTTGGATCATCAGCTTTACCAGCCGTCGCTGAAGCTTATGATCAAAAATTTTTTGTCAATGGGGGATCATTTGATTTTTCTGACGCATATGTGCCTGTTTCAACTCCTTATTCTTGTATAAAGCTTGCTACACCAATATCTCCGGACATAAGTTCTTTGGTATATCCAATTGTTTTGTAGAATAGTCCGATTTTTACAATATTATGATAAAATTGTAAAAATAGCAATATATGTTTGTTTCTTTCTAGTGATTATTTATAAATTTCTTTATATACTATAGATTTTTGTTAATATTACCATATTTTATCATATTCACAATTTATTTCACCATTTTAATTACTACTTTATATATATATAAAGTCATTGAAAGTAGATTCATCCTCTGAATCTCAGATTTTGAGGGTAACCTTTAAAAAAATATTTTTCTTTATCTGTTCTACCTTTATCTTCCTTACGACAATTTCAGTGTCAACTGTCAAAAATATAAAAAAAATATAACTGTCATTCGTTGAACGGAATCAAGTGGATATTTTCCTATTTTGACCATTATAAATAAATATACAACCATAATTAAATTACAAAAATGGTTGAAGCACAGAAATATAGAATTGAGCAAGAGATGACAAATCTCGTAAATGAATTAGATAGAAGTTATTTAAGAAAAATGCAAGTAAGTTTAAGGTTATCTCATCATGTGAGGCTTATGCAACAATTATTCGAATTTATTAATAATAAACTTATTTGCCATTAATAATATTTTAAAGAAATAACTTATAAATGCATTACTTTCATTATATGAGATTTTAATTTTTTTAAATCAAAACTTAATATATTTAAAATCAATATTTCTTTTTATTATTATTATGAAATATTATGGAACTGTGTTCAAAAATTAAAAATAAGTAAAATATTCCAATTTAATGTAATATTTATATCTTTTGAATTCCTTTCTTTTGAATTTTCTGTATATACATACTGTACATTATTATAGACTATAATTATATACAGGTAATTAATTTAAAATATTTTTTAAGGGTGACATGCATAGATGTGCGGCAAAATGTTGTGATGATCCGGATTCTTCTTTAGAAAGAGTTCACGGATGCATAGAAAGATGTACAGCACCTTTGAATCAAGCTAATAATTATGTGCAAGTAAGAGAGCAATATCTTATTGTTTAGTTTCATATTTTATTCTGCATATAACAGGATAAGCAAGAAGAACCTAGTGTTAAGACACTTTGTTCCTCACTATTCTCTGAAATTCTGAGACTTTGTTGTGTTGAATGGTGGATCTGAATGCTGCGCTTTGTCTTATAAGAGAGAGGAAATGAAAATAATTAAGACTGTTTACTTTGGACTTGTTGTAAGTCTAGGGCATAAAATAGAAATTAGCTCAGATAATCAGGCAAAGTTTTTTAAACAATTTCATTATGTTTTAATATCAAGGAAATAACTATAGGCACTTCAAAAGATGCAGTTATTATGAAATCACAGATCTGTCTATGACTTCAATTTTATTTAAATAATATAGATAAGTCAAGTATTATGCCAAAATAATATAAAAATTAACTCATAATTAATTTTTAGTATGTAATAAATTAAGTTTTAGTATATTATTTATAAGAAAATTACTATGAATGAAAAATTATTTTTTTAGAATGAAATAAATCATCTACAAAACAGATTGCAAAGGTGTGTTATGGACTGCAACGATTCAGCCCGAGACAGACTAGGTCCAGATCCTAGTCAAGAGACTGTAAGTAATTTTAAAAAATATGTATATTTCTATAATTTTTTGTTATTCATTTAAACAAGCCGTACATTGTCAAACTAAATTGGGGACATGAAAATAACTCCTTTCCTTAAGTGGAGCTTGAACTAACTGCACCACTATGGCTTTGATTATCATATAAATTTATTACAATTAATAAATTAATTAATTAAATTATATTTTATAATAAATATGTCTATACTATAATAAATATCACTTAATTTTTTAATTTAAATTACTTTTTCAGATTGACAAATGTACAATACAATTTGAAAAATGTGCAGTCACTTGTGTTGATAAACATATAGGATTGATTCCTGGAATGATGAAATCTATGAAGAAAATTTTAGCCAGTGGAAAACCACCTCCGCAAAGCAATCAATAAAAAACTTAAATTTTGATTATTGTATATGTATGCACTATGGTCAACAAGTTGTGGCCACCCTGAAGTTAGGCTTTCTGATCTTTTGCACAATTTTAACTCAGTATGAGAATAATCAAAAGTAAGAAAAATCTTAGCAGCCATCTACCGCTAGCTTCCATGCTGAAACAACTGTGAGACCATACTGTCTATGGTTACTTGCATTTTTTTATATAAATGCTTTTTTAGTGATAGGAGGGTAGTTTTATATTTTTTTCTTTAGTAGAAACAGTGTGTTATTGACCATCTACTTTAAAACTAAGCTTATAAACATATACATATAAATAAATCACTAGGTTACAGAGTGGATGGGTTGTTTCATACGTAACACATTTGAAGTATTTAAGCACTAGTTGGACGATAGGTAAGAACTTAGTGACAAATGACAAACTTTGTGTCATGTGTTTGTAAATTCATCTGCAGAGTAGACAGTTTATAATTCAATTTATATTAAGAAATGAATTTATATGCATTTATTATTAAAAAATATATGTGTATTTTTACACTGACAGCTAGTTTTTGAAATATGTTCCTTATCCAATCAAAATTCAATATGTTAATCGTTTTATAAATAAGAACTAACATTAATGGCAGAGTTCCATATGTATCATACTTTTTATGTTAAAAATATGTATCAATAGTTACTTAAGTACACACAAGATCAAATATCGTTTTATTCCATTTTCTATACAATGTGCAAAACTTAGCAACTTTTTTTAGCTTAACGAGGGAGCGAGAAAAGGAACCTAGATAGTAGTAAGACGCTTTCCCTTTCATAATTCGGCGGAAAGTGGAAACGGAAGTGTCGTTTCCCTAATTTCCGCCGAATTCTTGAAACATTGTATTTTGAGTGTTGGAACTCAATGCTGCGCTTTTCTTCGATACTAGAGTGGGGAAATAAAAATATTAAATTTATCATTCGAGTAGGTATCGCTACAACCGTCGCGTTTACTGTCGAACGCTTTTGCGCTGACTCGCCTCATTGTTTTAAATTCATATCCCATTTTGAGATTAACTTATTTGCGAAATTAATTAGTAATTGAAGTAGTCCTAGTAAAAATTCTAAACCTATAGAAAATAAGGAATTATTTAAACCTGTTGGATAGTGTTCTTTACTTATAGTGCGTAAGCAAATCTAGGAATGTTTCTTATATTTTGTTTTGGAGTCTGTTGTTAATTAACTTATTATTGAAATAAAATATTTAACTTATTATTGAAATGTTAACTCTTATAAAAGTATATTTCAGCAAAAAATATTTAGAATTTTATATTTCTCCATGCTTTTTCACACTGACTGGTCAATTGTTATATAGTTCCTAAGGAATGTGTAATTTGTACTGTACCATATTTTGTAAAAATACCCTCGTCTTTTATGTAAAAAATGTAAATAGTATCAGTTTTGTTTAAATTAAAGTAGACTGTTACAATTGTATTACTTATTTATTTTACTTTTTTCTTAGGTGGGTTTGATACCGTGGATTTGATGTCCACTCAGCACGCAATGTCTGTGCAATGTGGGAAAACTACTAGGTTCATTCTCATGATTTTATATTAAAAAACCATAAATACATTTTGAGCAAATAACTTTTCCTTTGTCTTTATGGTAAGTGGAGGAACCTAACATATAGTTTGTATTTTTTTTGCATAGTAGGGTATGCAAAGAGAACCTAGTATCAAAACACTTCATTCTTCAATTTCTTACTTGATTCGAGATACTGTGTGTGTTCGCCATACACGAAAATAAAAAAAGGAAAAACAGCATACACATAAACGTATAGCAGGGAAGACAGATAACCTAGCGGCCTTCAAACACTTTGTTACCCACTTTCCGCTCAATAAAAATAATTTTAAAAATCCAACGCAACTAACTTGCGCCATAATTAAAAAAAATAACACTTAATGTTCCAATAAAAAAACGTCTTAAAATCAGAAATACGCTAAAAAGCACATACGAAGAAAATCGTGTTATTTTTAGAAAATCTTTTTACCAATTACGAAAAAGTTTCGTAATAATAGGTCGTATATAATAGAAAATTTTGAAATACCGTCAACAGTGTGTCAGCATTATGAAGGTTACGGGTATATTTTTATTAACATTGACATACTATGTAAGTATTTTTTTTTTTTAGTTTTACCGGCTTAGGGTAAACAGAGAAAACATAGTGTTAAGACATTCAGTTCTAAAATTTCCACTAAATTTCCGAGACATTGCGTGTTAAATAGCGAAACTTTTGGCGTTGACGGGTAGATGCCATTGTTTGTTCTAAATACAATAATTATTAGTTCCAGTTACGTCGGCGTTCCTGCCTAAGTCAAATAAACTGATTAAAGTACTATATAAATACCTATAACTAACCTAAACTACTTTATAAGCAATAAATAAGGCAATTTTTTACAATTAAGCAATGAATTTGGTAATTTTTTTGAATTGGTAAGCGTAGACTATGCAACAACAGTTATGATTTCTTTCTATTGTATTAAAAATATTTTGGACTCTTCTGAATAATCTAAATGTTATTAGTTATGATCTTTCACTTTTTTACTAGACATTTTATTCTAATTCTGTGAAAAATATTTCCGATCTTAATATATTTTTGCAGGTTAACGCATACGTCATAGAAACGATAGGCGTGCCAATAACTACCGTTCTTGATATGGAACCATGTGGATCTCCTTCAATCATAGACTACGGTTACGGGCCTAATTGTGGATATCCTGTTTTAGACATACCATTACTTAATTACGAAACAAGTATATGTCAAAGGCCTTTCTCCACGATTTTGGACATGGGAGTCGCGTATCCTCTCGCTGGCCTGAATTATATATTTCAGGACTGTGAAATACCCTTTCCTAAGTCTACATGCGGTTGCGGAATCGCGGTTTCGGACTTCGCCACTTTACCCCCACTGCCTCCAGTCATCGGCTGTCCGAAATACTTGAGACAAATTACTATACCTCCACCGTTTTTGTAAATAAATGTATTAATAATTTTTTGTTAAGTTTCATTTTTACCTTGTTAATGTTCCTTTATGTTCTATTAAATAGGACTAATAAAATCGAGATATCGTAAAACGTCTATTCTCTATATAACGTTTGGTTCTTGCACAGTTATTTTAATTAGGGTTTAGTAAGACAAAGTGCAGCGTTGAGTTTTGCGACTAAATGTAGTTCCTTTTAAACAAGAGCAAAGTGAATGAAATATCATAGGTACATCAGTAGGTGGTTATTACTTCCCTACCCACAAGCCACACGCTGCGCAAGACATGTGGAGATAAAAAAGCATTTTAATTTCTGAAACATGATAAGAGCTTACATAATAATATTATGACTTTACTATCTTAAAATCAAGTTATATAATAAATTCGTATTAAGATTGCGTTATTTAAATTATAAAAGGAAAATTATTTGGAATAGCTACTTAATATTGGATTAATTTGTATAAAGCGAGCATTATTTTCCAGAAAATTATTTTTAAAATCAACTTTTTTATATTCAATTTACAATATTCGGCAATATAGTAAAATTGATATTCTTTTCCTTTTAGTGCATATAGGATGAAACATCTACTTTTGACGTTAGTAGTAACGGTAACATGGTCACAAGTAGTATTCTCAAGATGCCAAAGGCGAATGCCGCGACCAAATCCAATTATGGGGGCTTTACAAAATCTTTTCTTGCCAGGAGCTGGCGAAAGAGCTATGAAAGGGATGTTACCAGCATCTGTTGCCCAAGTACCACGGGAATTAGAAATGCCAAACGTGCGAGTTGTACAACCGAAATGCACCTGTCAACAGGAAATGATTTATAAAGGACTAGAATTGTGTCCACAAGTATTATCGAACATTCCACTGGTTCCCAACATACCAGTACCAATTGCAGCACCTATAGTGCCAGTGCCAGCACCATCAATACCTGCATCACCTTTGCCTATGCCAGTTGCGGCACTTCAACCAGAAAGTCTTTATCCATTGCCATTTCTTCAAGAAAAATGCACCTGCTCTTCATGCGCTTCGCCAGCTCCGTTGGTCAGTCCGTTTCTGCCAGCAGCTTCGCCGGTCTCCGCATGGGCGCCCCTGACTTCGAACATGCTACCACCTGCTATACGAAATCAGAGTAGAACGCACTTTTTGAGAAAAGTACCGATTCCACCACCGACTTTGTAATTATAATTCATATTATTATTTATTATAATGTATTTAATGTTAAAATCGATTTTCATTATTGTCATTATATTCTATTATTACTGTAATTTATTACATATTGTCATCTTACTGAAAAAACAAATAATAAATTATTTATTCTCCTTTTTATCCTTTCGCATATGTTTGATTCAATGTAAGAAAGCTAAGTCATGGTTGGTTATTTGATTGCTGTTTTTATCTCATTATTATAACTTGAGACCAGTCGTGGCGCAGGGGCACAAAGTGTGACTGTAAAACCGACTGGTTGTGGGTTCGATCCCCACACGAGGAGATTCAATATTTACTTAAATGTATATTTCCATTTCTTCGCTTTGGTGTCGAGGCAAAGGCGCGGCGTTGAGTTCTGCCACTCAACACGCAATGCCTCCTGAATTCGGCAGAAAGTGGGGAACGGAGTGTCTTAACACTTGGATCCCTCTGCCTACCCTGCTGTGTGCGGGATACAGCGTGAAGCTGATTATTATAATATATGAAGGTCCACAACTTATACTTACGTTCTTTCCGTGTCATATTACTTTGGAATGGCATAAAAAGCGAATCTATCGACACCTTTAGGGCCGGTAATACGGTAGTCTCTTTGATGTTACACAATTTTTGTCGTAGGTGATGGAGATTACTTAACATCAGGTCTTTTTTAAAAAAATGGAGGTCGACTCATATTAGTTATTTGATCACAATATGCCTAGGCATATTGAAGATACTCCTGAATATATAAATATTTAGGTATTTTTTAATATAATTGGATAATATGTATATTGTATCCAATGAAAATTAAACGTTTTTAATATATAATGTTGCATTTTTTAAAAAAAGGCTTTTTTTTATATTTATTTGGAATAAGTTGGAAAGATGTTTGTTTTGAAAAATATATGCAAACGGTCTTACTTTTACTAGTAAGGCCGTTAACCGTCCGAGTAACCGAGTAACGTACCAAATATCTATTCAAAATATAGATCTGACCAGGTTTGGTGTAGCTGGGAATTAGAATCTAGTAATAAAAAAACAATGTATTATTAAATTTATGCAAAATGAGAGGAACATAACTGCAAGTACAGTAATAACAAAAAAACAGTACAAGTAAAAAATATTGCTAATATCCTTAACAAACGTTAATGTATAATTTTTCAAATATTACCTCAAATTGCGTAAAACATAAATAATCTGTGGCATAATTCCAAAACTGTAATCATAATTTACTTACACTTGCTTAAGAAATTATAAAACAAAAATTAGGTAAAATCTGACAACATATTGATAAAAATTTTCTACATAAAGCCTTGACAATACTGAGCTACATTATTATTGTACAAACCAAAAAAGAGACCGAAAATGTTGGCGACTACGTTCGTAATAATTCTAGCGTTTAGTGGCGTAAGTATTACTTTCCATAATTAATTTCTTAAGTCTAGGTTTTCATTATTATACATATACTGACTATTATTGACCTCTGTAGATACAAGAATACAATTTCGTAAAGATATACCTATATAAAATGTTAATGTGTTTATTTCAGGTCCTATCACAACGTTCTTTAAAACCAGAACTAGTGTTAGGCCGGACAGTGTGCCAGTCGTTTAAACAAACGCTGATCAATCCTGAACCATATAGAATGAATCCACCAATAGTGCCTAAGCAGTATCAAGGAACTATCATATTTACTAATTCTGGCATGCCAGCACCTAGTACATCAAAAACAGCGTTGCCAGTCATGCCTTTTGTTACTGAATTGCCAAATTGTCCTGATCTTTGCTTCAATGACATATTAACTTCGCCGTTAGGGTGTTTAGATCCTATTTTAAGCGTTTATGGCACTGCTACTAAAATAGATATGCCAATAAGTCCAATGTTGCCAGCTGCCTCACCATTATCTGCTTTGGAATCACCGTTCTCGAATATTTTATCAACAATACCACCTTGTGATCGGGATAGTCACTTTTTAACAAGAGTTCCAATACCGCCACCATTTATATAATGCAGTTATTTAAATTTGTTAGGCTTTAATTTGCAATCGATATTGATGTTATATTATCTATACTGTATAAAATAATATGATATAGTGTATATATAATGTTAATTATTATAATATTATAATCATAAATAAAAATAATATTTACTTAATTATTTTTTTCTTTAATACTTCGGATATGAATAAAATGTCCAAATACATTTATCAATGTTTTATTACAACATAAACATATCTTAGTCTCTTAGTAATAAAAAACCATTTACTTATAAGATGTTAGTTATCAAATATCATTGAATTTCGAAATAGCGTCCTGAAAATCAATGCCATATATAAAATAATGTATGGAAATTTGACATTTGAGAAACATACGTAAAGAAAATACATCTAAATCATTATAATCAAAATGTATGGTGAAAATACTTCATGTTTAATCATTTATAGTGATCATCATGTTCAATCCATTACACGAACATGCTTTATTAAAGTAACTAGTAAATTAGTATTTTTAGGTTTCCTGAATATTATTTTATAATTTTTTCAGTTTTTATTAGGAGGATTAGAGAGACAAAAAGCGTTAAGTGGCGAAATTCAACGCCGCGCTTAGCCCCGTTATCAGAGTGAAAAAAATATATGTAATACCTCCGAATGGAAATCGAACGTGCAACCGTCGTGTTTACGGTCGCACGGTTGTACCCCTGCCACACGGCCACGAAGGCCTCTTATCTTAAAATATTAAACTGTAACAATGAATAAGAATATTACCTGTTTTAATTTCACTTACTTCCTGGCTTATTTTAATTAACTATAATAAACATCGTTAAACAAAATTACAGCCATAAAGTTAATTTATTGGTCGTTAATATTAAGATATTGTATAAAACAAAGGAGTATCTACAATCAACTT
>DWMY01002675.1:0-11389 GCA_018249775.1 Heliconius hecalesia formosus
AATGGTAATGGAAATGGCGACAATGGTAATGGAAATGGTGATAATGGTGATGGTGACAACGGTAACGGAGGTAATGATGGCACCTGCAATTGTAATCCTGGGGAGGCACCCTCAATTTGTAGTAGGCCTGGGTCTGACAACATTCTCGTAGCCCATGAAGATTGCAACAAATTCTATAAATGTGCCCATGGAATCCCCGTGTCACAGGATTGCCCTGGTGTACTTTTATACAATCCACATAAAAGGGTATGCGATTGGCCTCAAAATGTAGACTGTGGTGACAGGGTTATTCCTGATCCAAACGAAAATGGCAATGGTAATGGCGATGGAGGCAATGGCGATGGCAACGGTGACAATGGTGATGGAAATGGTGACAATGGCGATGGAAATGGCGACAATGGCAATGTTGATGGTGGCGATGGAGGCGGAAACAATAGTAATGAAAATGAAAACAGCAACGAAGACAGTTCCTGTGAAGATAGCAGTAGTGAAGAAAATAATAACGGAAATGGCTCATGTAATTGCAACCCTCAAGAAGCAGTTCCAATTTGTCAACAACACGGGTCTGATGGTATTCATGTTGCTCACGAACACTGCACTAAGTATTACAGGTGTATATCTGGTATAGCTGTCCCAATGCAGTGCCCTAAAGGATTACATTATAATCCTTATGAAGAAGGATGCGACTGGCCTTATAACGTTGATTGTGCTGACAGAATAATTCCTGATCCCGACGATATTGATAGTGAAGAAGACATTGACAGTGATGAAAATAAAGATATAGTTATTTGCAATTGTGATCCCGAAGAAGCTCCACTTATCTGTGCTCGTAATAATTCTGATAATGTCTTAGTTGCAAGTGAAAATTGTAATCAGTACTACATTTGTGATAATGGAAAACCAACTATTCAGAATTGCCCTGAGAATTTGCTTTATAACCCCTATAAAGAAGTATGTGACTGGCCACAAGATGTAGATTGTGGGGACAGAGTTATTCCAGATCCAAAAGAAATTGATAACGGCAATGAAGGCGGTAATGAAAACTCCTCAGAAAGTGAAATTAATCGTCCATGCAATTGTGACCCTGATCAAGCTGAAGCTATTTGTGCCGCAGAAAATTCTGAGAGTACTCTGATAGCCCATCAAATATGTAATAAATATTATATATGCAATTTTGGTTTACCAGTTGTTCAAAAATGTCAAGACAATCTTCTTTATAATCCTCATAAAGAAGTTTGTGACTGGTCAGCGAACGTAGATTGTGGTAATAGGTTAAAACCACAACCAAATGACACTGACACTGGCAGCTGCAATTGCAGTCCTAAAGAAGCTCCTTTAATATGCGCCCATGAAAACTCAAACGGAGTTGTCATCGCTCATGAAAACTGCCATCAATATTATAAATGTTTGAATAGAAGACCAATGGTCCTGTCATGCTTTTCTTCTTATCTGTTTGACCCATTTGCACAGAAATGTGACAAACCCGAAAATGTTAACTGTGGTCACAGATTTCGCATAAATGATAACAACTAAGAGGACACCTTGTAAACCGATTATTAAGAGAATTTTAATATCTTATTAAAGAATTGGGCTTTCATAGATTATAGCAAGCAAAAGTTAATTCGAAAATAACATTGTTACATAATACATATACATATTTAATTAAAGAATTGATATGCAGATATATTGTTCTGTAGGCGTAGAAAAGCGTCAAAAGTCGATCTCGATGGTCTTTAAAATAGGTTCCTGTATATTATTTAAAAATATATAAAAAATGTAAACAAATTTAAAAAATGTTTTATTAAGTTAGAAAACCGTGATCGGCTCTAGTCAAATTGACTTTTATAAAAATATATTTTGTACTTACTTTTTGAAATAAAAATCAAACGCTTATAAATAGCCTAGCCTAGTTTTATTTTCTATTACCCTTTTATGATTATTGTGTTCTATGTTAGTAACCAAAAAATAATTAAACGCTAGGTTTTGAACGCGTATAATTATGTTCATCTCCTCTCTTTATGTAATAAAAGATAAGTCAAATCAGCACACAACAGATTAGGCAGAGGGAATCTAGTGTTAAGACACTCCGTTCCCCACTTTCCGCCGAATTCTGGAGCGTGGTGAGTGATGGAACTAAACGCCGTGCCTTGTCTTGACACCAGAGCGGAGAAATGAAAATATAAATTTAAATATATATTTCATTCTATCCTCGAGTAGGGATCGAATCCAAAACCAGTTGATTTTACAGTCACACTTTGTGCCCCTGCGCCACAATTAGGTCAATTGAACAGGTAAGATATAAAAATATTAATTAGGTCGGTTAATAATTAATATATCGGATAACAAAATCTAAAAAACCACTCAGCAGAGTTATTGTGTTTGTCTGTTAGTTTGGTCGCGAATCACGCAAAACTACTGGGCAGAAAAAAAATAATGTTGGTATGGTAATAGCTTAGGGCCAGACCCTATTTGTAGATCTTTTTTGGGTTTTATGGTAGTCAATATAGTATCCGTAAACTAAGTTACTTGAAATATTGAAAACTACTGGATAGAAATGAATAAATTTGCCTGATAATAACTTAAAGCCTAAGCTTATTATTGGATAGTTTGCATTAAGGTTACAATGCAGTTTTCGTAGGAAAAATAAAAGTCACACACACAAAATGATTATTGTTTATTTCTACGAGTATATTTAATATAAGTGTTACATACACTTTTAAAGTTACGCAAAAATCATCGTTTGGTTTAACTCGCTAATCTCAAAATCCATTATGTCAAAATGAAAAAATCTAGTTATAGGCTAGATGACGTTATCATTTCGATATAATTTTGAAAGTGGCTCAGAACGCCTTCAACGATTGATCGCAGAAGACAAAGCCAAAAGTCCAGTGTCAGAGAAAAATCACTCAGTAGGAAGTGCCATGTTCAGTGGCCTTTGTGAAATTTTAGGAAATATTATTGGCGGAAGAAAACTTCTGTCGGATTAAAGACAGGCGGTTGCGATGGAGGAGTTTCAAAAATTAGAGGAAGAAGGAGTTCACAAAGAAGTCGGCGGAAGTTCCAGCGACAAATTTCGGTCAAAACCTACCAAGACGGCAATGGATCTTGTACAATCACTAGACTTCTTACAAATTCGGGAACACGAAGACCACTAGAGAACGCCATGTTGGATTTTTTTGCAGTTCTGAAAGCTACAAAAGTTTTTGCACGTATAGTATAGTTTAGAAATTGCACGTGTAAACTTGTTTTCCAAGGTGGATACTCAATTTTGGAAGTAAAACTTAAAAGGCAGAAACCGCGACATATAATAACGATAGCGGCTAGACCTTCTATCCCATCCTTATATGAAGCATGAAAGGCATTTACATGGCAGCAAACAGCAACAGCAACATCTGGCCTTGAGTCGAATGAAGAGGAGACCAAGAGAACAGGATACCCCAATTTCAGCACGCCTGACAATAATCCCATGGTGGTTACTGTTGCTCTGTTTGCATACGCACATCTTCTGAACTACTGTTTTGTATTTTGATTTGAAGCCCTCACCTGCTGGTGGCACGCGCTGGGTTATGTTAGTCAAAGTTCAATCTGTGCGCGTGACTCCCTTTGTTCACCCTGTTACATGCGGTCTGTTGTCTGTGCTTTTGTACATGCTAATCAAAGAAACAGCGCTACCGATTTAAATGCAATTTTCACTATTGTATTTTGGCAAGCTTCTCTTAAAATTTATTGTTTGTTTTATTTCAGTCGGTTTATAAATAAAACAGTTATACCATTTTAAAGAATGTTGTTCGACAAATCTTATATAAATAACTGTTTTATTGAATTTTAGATATTATATGATTGATTACACTAGTCATGTTAAAAAATGTGTTTTGTTCAAATGAATATTTTGTAACAAAAAATCATAAAAAAGTTATCATATCACTATTAGGAATGATTCCTTATCATGGCCAGTTATTTAATTTTACATTTGCTTATATAATTGTAACTTGTGGTGAATTTAAGAAATTCGAAATTGTCACCATATTTCAGAACCCTCTAAGAGAAAAAATCGTACATATTTATTTATTTATAACACAAAAACTGCTGAACCGAATTTAGATAATATAACTGTTTTGCATTACAACAAAACAATTATTATGTGTTGGATAAAACACAGTGTTAGTGTGAAGAAATCATCCATGATTTTAGTCTATGGCACTACAAACTTACCAGTTTGTCCATGGTTTACTGCTAGATTACCTACTGACACCTGGAGGCGCCCCTACCGTGACGGTTGGCGCGAATACGTCCATCATTCATAGTCTTCACGCTTCATTCAATAACCAGCAAGTCCTACTTGCTGGTTATTGGCCTTACGTGTTTTATCCAACACATGATAATTGTTTTGTTGTAATGCAAAACAGTTATATTATGTGTCTTCTAAAACACAGTGTTAGTGTAAAGATTTGTTTGTTATCTGCTGGTGTCAAGTAAAAATACTATGTTGAAAAGAAAAAAGAAATGTAGTACAAATACAAAAATATTATATTACATTTATTAACTACCGTATTGAAAACTTTGATTCACATAAAAAATCGAATCAAACTTAAATGTACAGGACGTACATGTACAGGACGTACATGTACAGGACGTACATGTAGTCAAATCTAGAATAACAAATACAGATTTCTCCTATAAAAAAATACAATATGTAATCTTCTCTAAAAATTCAACAAAAGACTATAGCAAACATTGCACAAAAATAAGAAAACTAACACTAATGAGATCCATACCAATAAATTCTTTGTAATAAGCTTGCCAATGAAAAATAAAAAGATAAATAAGAAATTAATTAACTAAAAAATCAAAAACAACTTTTTGTCATAATTATATTAAACACAAAAAAAAAATATCAAAAAGTAAGTTAGCACTTGTATGTTTATTTGCTGATTCTATCTTACAACAGTAAAATTTTCTAAAGGTATCAAAACTCTTCCAGTTTCCTGTCTTTAAAATCTTTTCTACTGGGTGGTTCTCAAACCAGCTCCTAGAGGCAACTGCACTACGTATAATACCAAGAGGTGCATTAATATTTATATCCTTAAAAATAACTTAAATCCAACCATCTATAATTATTCTAGAAGCCGGTTTAACTGCACCCTTTATAGTAATAAATAAGCTTGTGATGTTGTTCTCTACTAATCGCCTATTGTTGGTCACTTGAATCAATTGTTTAATATGTTTCACTGCACATATTATTTCATTGTCATGTCTTAACTAAACCCAGTCGAACTGTCTATAGGTGCTAGTATCAGTCATGGAACCAAATCTTGGGTTCAAAATAATTCTATTATGTTCTTCAGAATAATGTTCACTTGATATATTCAACAGTGTCAAATCATGAATTTTTCGCCATGAGGCCAGTTATAATATGAAGGCAATTCTCCGAGAAACATCAAATAATGTACTGATTTAGAAAATATATAAAAATTTTAAAGTAGCGGGACTCGAACCCGCATCTCCTGGAAACCGACCAGGCGCTCACCATATGGCGTAGTGGTCAGAGCGCCTGTTTTTCGCTCCTAAGTGTGGAATAACGCTTAAAAAAAAATTAAAATCAAATAATGTATCTAAAGATGTTTTTTCCTGTACCCAATTAAATAGAATTTTAATATCAAAAACTGGTGGCTTTTCTCACGAGGCATAAATAAAGAAATAGCTTTTAACATTTGTTAAACGATTTTTTTTTTAAAATGACTCATTTGATATAGCAGAATAAGTTGAAATAGCTGACTTATGGAGTAAAATTGTATTATATGATAATCTGTCATTTAAATAAACTTTAGCTAAAAATCTAGCTTCACCATTGCCATCTGGTGCCCTAGGGTCTATGCCCCGATCTTCATACCAATCTATACATCTTTGTATTGGTTTCTTATAAATCATAAGTGTAGATTCTCGTCAACTCTTACTTAGTAACTTAATTGCTTCTACAGTCCAGTATGAGACTTGGTGCCACCACTCACCTGGTGTCACGGACACTGACGTGTCTATCAAATGCTTCTGCATCTTTTCGAATTAGAAGTGGTTTCTTCAAAGCTCTGTCTTGTAAGTCTGGAAGTCAGAAGCATCTTTTCTACTGAGAAGCTATTTATATGAATTCCCTAGGACGACTGAAGGCGTCGTAAAAAATTGCGTACCCATCTGTCGCGTCTATCGTAACATATTTTTCGACGACGGCTGTTGACCTGGACGTGAATAGACCTAAATCTGGCTCGCCCCAAGCTTTGAATATGACCTCCGTGGCCGGGAGTAACAGATGCCACTCAGGCAGTTTGCGGCCTCTCGAGAGGCGGTCTGCAATCCCATTTTACCTCCCTGAGAAGTAAAGCAAGCCGACAGCGTTGTTTGATACTGCTCGGTGAGTCTTAAGAGTTTCGTTGTTAATTTTAGAAGAGCAGTTGGTCGAGTGCCACCTTCGTTTATGTATGACACCAATATTTGGTTATCTGATTCTTCTTGATATGCTCGTATGAGTATATGTGCCGCCTTCAATACTTCCCGTTGGCGTTTTATTGCTCCATATACCGCATACTTTGTGATTGGAGTGCCACCCTCTCTGACCCTGGCTTATTGACCCAACAAGAAAAGATTCTTCAATTGAACGCCCCACCCTGCATCCGCATCCTTTGAGATGTGTGATCATCTTTTCTATGGTATACATTTTCTTTTGTGGTAGAGTCATGGTGAACTGGTTGGTATTCCAGATTACACCCAAGTACTCTATCTCTTGTGTCGGCTCTAAAACAGACTTTGGATAATTGATATGCCACCTTAAATTCTTTAGCAAGCTGAGCATTTCCGAAACCTGAGTTTCTAGTCTGAAACGATCTTGGTTCACCAACAAAAAATCGTCCAAGTAAACCAATAACCTGAACCCCCTGATCCTTAGGATTTCCGCAACCCAATTGGACATCGCTGTGAAAATCTATGGGGCACAGGAAAAACCGAAAGGAAGTGATGTTAGTTGCAGCACTTCCTGATTGTATATTATCCACAGAAAACGCCTGTGTGTCTCTGAAATTGGAATATGAAAATAAGCACTCTGAAGGTCGATTTTTGTTAACCAATCGATTTCTTATAGGAATTCTGACACCTGTGTCTGAGATATCACATGAAATTTCTTTGGAGAAATGAAAACATTGAGACCTCTGAGGCCACTGGACTTCTTTATCAATAACCTTACTGAATGAAAATCGGAATTGATAACTATTGGCTTTTCTAATATTTCCTTTTTTTTATAGATCATCTCTGTCATCAGAGGAGTTATTCTGGTGCAAAATCTCCTTTGGAAATTACTGCATACTGGAGGCTTGGACTTAAACGGAATTCTTCCTCATGTAATTATTTTTGAATAAATTGAGTCGCACCTAGACTTTGCCATACTATTACGTGATCCTTTAAGCTTTCTCCCTTAAGTATTCTCTCTTGTCTTAACTTAATGCATTCAGCTCTTTTTCCACATATAATCAGCATTATATTATCTGAATTCTTTGAATAAAAAACGAAAAGGGCCAAATATTGTAGTGAATTTTTTAAATAATGTATTATAATTAACACTAGCAGGCTCCCTTGAGGCCCAATCGATTGTAGATTTTGATTGCGAGAAGATTGCGAATTAAACTGTTGTATTTTATTAAGCTCTCGCAAACGTTGCTCGTCAGCCGCAGGTATTATTTTCTTACCACCATAATCGATACATACCTCACCTAAGGTCAATGTATTAATTGTATTAATACTACAAGGATTTACAAGAAATGTATTCTCCTTCTTATCTGATCCTGTAGGCAAATTATTAGGTCGATTTGTCTGCAGTTGCAATTGATATGCGCAACAAAATTGGAAATATAACTTGCCTGAGTTATTAAATTATCGACTCTTGGGTCAGAATAAGGCAACAAACGCCTACGTCTTTTGTTTTGAGGTGGAGAGGCGCAGTCTTCTTCCTACTAATGTTACACCGAGCCTGTCCCCCATGCGAGGCGACCTGACTCGGTGCCACACTCTCACCTCTATCAGACTGATTCATTGTAACAATGCACTTTAAAAAATTCTAAAAAACTTTTCTAAAATTAGTTCTAATTTAATTTAAAACACTGTGAGTTATCTTATCTAAGAAAATAAAGTATAGAGCGATATTTTTTTCAACTTTGTAGACTTTTGATGCTTCGACGTCAAAAATCACAAATGCTATTTATGATAGATGTATTCGTCTTCCTGTATCGTAACCTACAAAAAATAATAAAAAGAAGTAGAAAATAAAAAATGTAAAGAAAATTTTACTGATGTAATAGTAATATTATTTTAATTGGAAAGAAAATATATCCCTAGTGTAAGTGACTGTGTATAAAGTAACCGTAATGGCCTAAGATCCCATTGCATAAATCTGTAGGAATCAGTAATTCTAATGAAACTTATATTTAAGAATGATACATTATAGTAGAATAGATTACACTAGGGTTGCCTAAAAGAATCCTGCCGCAATCACCTTTAATTAATGTTTTTCGTAACTCGTTTTTGGAGAAAATGGCATTCATATGTTTTTTATGTCAATCGCACATCATTTGAAAGAAAATCGCATAAGGAATTGGAAAAACAATGGTTGCCAGCTGTCAGTCTGCCGCAAGCCCAGGGTTACCTGGTTTAAAGGTTCTTGCTAAATTAGTTTTGTTTATTATAATTATATTATTGTTAGAAATCGGAAGCGGGTAACGTTTTTAAAGAAACACGTTAAAAATACACATCGTCTATATGATTCTAAACTATTTTGAAAGAGATACTATGTAATTGCAATAAGTGATATGTATCACCTACTAACAACACTTCACACTAGTTTCCTTCCTATAGGGGCCGTCACTCACCAGCAAGTGGCCCCCGATTGACACAATTCCACTGCTTTTATAGTTATTTTCCACCTAAATCTACCCTCTTTTACACGAGTACGCTAACATTATATATATTAATTTCTTAATCGACATTAAATTCTGAGCTGTTGATGAAACAGATGACTGCATTGATTTCATGGAAGTGGATGTCGACGTCTGAAATGTCTGAAAAACAAATGTTTATTATTTTAATTTGTTAGCCTCACATATACTAGTCGATAGCAGTCTTAGGCAGGCATGGGCAATTACTGTAATGTCTGAGCAAAATTACAGTTTTACGAAAATCTATTATGAAAAGTTTCATATTGGATTTGAATTGTTAAAGTAATATTATAAAACAAAACAAAATAAATTATGAATATTATTTTAAAAAAAACGACCTTTAACACTTAAAGGATTTCATTATAAATGATTTCATACCTCGTTCAAGCTTTTATATTCTAAATTAATAGAAAAATCAACCGAGTGGTCACTTTTAGTCGTAAGATCACCAGACAACACGACTTCATCGTCATTCATAATGTTCTCATTATTAATAATTGAAGTGCTCGGCTGTACATTCGCAAGAGATGCAGTCGACTCTTCATGTAAATAGTTCAATAATAAATATAATTACATATGCAATAGGTAACATAAGAAAAGACAAGCGCGAAGAAAAGAAAAGCGGCAAATGCGAAAGAGTATAGGATAAAATCCGGATAGATGCGCATTTTTCAAAATAATAGTATTATAAAATACTAATAAAATTTATATTTGTTCAGAATAATGCCCCTAGGAAGACTATCCATAGAGATACTATGGTGCCTATCTTTTTGGTACGGATATCTACTTTTTTTGCAAAGTAAATGAAAACTATTCTACAAATAAAAACTATTAAAAATATACTTATTTAGAAAACGTATAAAAATTTGAACGCAGCGGGACTCGAACCCGCGCCTCCTGGAAATCGACCAGGCGCTCGGACCACTAAGCCATGCGTTCTCGCCAAGCTACGTCGAAATTTTTATACGCTTGTTACAACTTATTTATGTTGTTAGCATCTCTGTAGGGAGATTTTTACAAATTTCCGCTACCCAAATCTCTTGCCAAACGATAATTCTTAGTAATTATCTTTCCAGGAGGCGCGGGTTCGAGTCCCGATGCGTTCAAATTTTTATACGTTTTCTAAATAAGTATTTTTCTTTCCTAAGTGTGGAATAACACTTCCAAAATGTTTAAAAATATTAAAAATATATTTTATAAAATTTCGCTAGCATGAACTTGTTCGTATATACTGATAGTTTTTAAAGCATTTAGGTCTGAAAGAATTGTCCTTATAATTATAATAAAGCCCAATCACCCCTAACTTAGTGTAATCAAAACTGAGGCAACTATCCCACTGCAACAATTATCTGGATTTTGTCCTGTATTAAAAGTTATTTACGTAGAGAAAAATATATAATATTAAACATTAAAGTATACTTACGTTTTGCATTAGAAAATAATTTAAAAAATATTTTTTATATTTCTATTTTAGAACAATGAACTTTTTGTAATACTGTAAATGATAACCTGAAATGTGTATTGTGTCACTATTTAAGAAATGTCACTGTATTTAAAATTAATTTTTTGGCGAAACAACAACATATTTTACACTTTTGGAGAGATTCATCGTTAAATTTAATCACAGTTTCCCTCCTGTCACACAAAAAACACATCTTCATTTTTGTAATGTTAAATAAAAACGTCTTCACTCCATGATTTTCATTATCTTAAAGTTGTATGATTACTTAAGTTTTCTATATGAGTTACTTTTACTACATAAGAACTTTTTCACATTTTTGTGATGAATTATACATATAATAATCATTTAAATTATGAATTTAGACAAGTCGCATTAGAGTATCACTGTGGAATGGAATATTTAATATTTTAATTTTCCTTGCTCTGGTAACAAGGCAAGAGTTCCGCCACTCAACACACCAGTTTTATCATAAGAAAAACCTTTACCTATAAGAAAAAGCACTACACTGTTAGTTCCGCTATATTTCTTTTGAATGATCGTAACGTGGATTCTCTCTATCCAATACTAATATATTATTGAAAATATTCATTTATAATTTAGAAAAATAATACTATTGGGGTCATAGTGACTAGCAAAACTTATAATTCGTGGGAAGTATTGGTACAAACGCATATATCATGTCGTATTGATTCCTACTTAGGTTATTTTATTATTTGTAGCTTTCAGCTGTATTCTTTTTTTTTGTATTAGGGTAATCAATATAAAATAGTTTATTTATATTCTCTTTGACTTCTTCTATTTATTTATTAAACTACCATTATCTCCAGGCTCCCAAATTAAAGGAATATTTTACTTAAGTAAGTACAAGTTACATTTTTTTTTCAGCTTCACGCTGTATCCCGCATATAACAGAGTAGGCAGAGGGAATCTATACGACATTCTATTCTTCCGATTTTTT
>DWMY01002676.1:0-11389 GCA_018249775.1 Heliconius hecalesia formosus
GCGTTGAGTTCTGCCACTCAACACGCAATGCCTCCAGAATTCGGCAGAAAGTGGGGAACGGAGTGTCTTAACACTAGGTTCCCTCTGCCTACCTTGCTGTGTGCGGGATAAAGCGTGAAGCTAATTTTAATTTAATTTAATTTTTAATTTAATTTTATAAGATAGCTTCTAAGTTTCCACCGAAATTACGACTTGTATCTCACTTCACCGTTTTTTTGGCGTGTTAGACTACTTGGAATGTTTTTAAGGTATGATTTATATAACAGTAAGTTTTTAAATTAACTCTGCCTACCTTAGCGTGAAGCTAAAAAAACAAATGGATTGGCCCTCATCTATACTTATAATAAATCTATAGAAAAAGCGTTTCTGTACATTGAAAATATTTTAAAAAAAATAGCCAGGGTGTTAAAGGATAACTAACAGAATCTATTTCCAGCATTTATGGAAATTTTTGTCTGTTTATGTGATCACGTATCACGAAAAAATTACAAAACAAATTTTAGCAACTTTTATACATAAAAATTATAAGTAATACAAAGTACGTTTTAGTTTTTATTGCATTGTAATAGCTTCACTCTATCAAAAGATAAGAACTTTTTAAGAACTTAATATTTGAGATAGTAGAAATTGATACATGTAACGTTATCTATTGGCAACAAATAGTAGGTACTAACGTATCTTGATAACGCATAAAACATACTGTTGAGTTAAGTATTCATTTCGTCGGGAGGAATATTAATCATTTTAATGCTTAATATTCCTCCACAATTCCACTCAATATATAATGCCTCCAGAATTCGGCGGAAAATGAGGAATGAAAGTGCCTTAATAGGAACGGAGTATCTGAACTCTAGGTCCCGAGGTTTCCTATATCTATCCTGCTATGTGTGAAAAGTATTTTTGTGAAAAATATTTTTAGATGTAATATGAACTACTGCATACCCTGCATTAGCATATCAGCATATAATAAATAAGGATTACGCTAAATTGAAAAAGAGGATTTTTTTACTTATTTACCTACATAACATATTGTAATCTAAAATTTCCAATGTAAATAGATTTTAAATCAACGCGTGAATAAATGCGTGGAAACGGTAACCGTACATATATTATAGTTTGGAGTGATCTGGATTATAGTGAGCACGTATATACACTTTCGGCATCCCTAGGAATTCCGGAGAGTGTTTTAGCGACATAAATTACTGGGTCTATTTACATTGGCTGTAAATTAACATATCCCGGGTATTCCCGGGACGATAACCTGAATATATCCGTGAGTTTTACCAAACTATTCCATAAAGATGGACGAGAAAAACGTCCCAAGTGTTTGTTTTAGAAGAATATATGTAGAAATACTTTTCTTCTAACTTTACATAAAATGTGCTATTGATATCACTCTATATTTATCTATTACTCCATATTAATACGTGATAAGTCTTAGTAAAATTACGCGGATGGACCAAATTAAACTTGGTATAGTTTTAGTTTATATAACAGAGGAGTGCAGAATCCTAATACACTTGGATTGATTGTAATTTTTTTTTATAAATTTTTTTACAAGGCTATAAAATTTTGTACAAAATACCAACACTATCATGAATTTTACATACTTACATACTTGTATATACAGTTATACACTCTTATGTTTATGGTTAAAGCCTGCAGTCAAATTGAAAAGAGATTATACAGCAAGAGCTGGCGATGGCAAGACCTTCGTCATTTTATAAAACGTGAAAGTTTTCCCATGCATTTAGTGGTAAATACGACCAGGGAATATCTAATTTGATCGGTGATTACTTTGGCAGTTACTATATGCTAGATGTATAAAATAGTATCTCAAATTCGTTAAAGTATAAAGTTTATTTTTTTTTCATATTTTTTTTATATTTCTTGAGTCAGACACATAGTACGATATCTATTTCATGCCCAGATACCCCTAATAAAATTATAAGTAGATGACACTAAACCCCGAACCTCTGGACACCCCTCAAAGATCCGGACCCAGTATCTTTACGAGTGACAGCAGCATCTTAGAACAGTTAAATTTACATGACTTCGTGGACTTATAGGAACTGTTGAATTAAGTGTAATACTGTAATAAATTATATAAATAAGTTTAATAACTTGATGATTAAGTGTAATACTGTAATAAATTATATAAATAAGTTTAAAAACTGCCTCTTCTAATGAATGAAGAGACAGTTTTATTTTAAGTTGATTTTTATTCTGTGTTAAGGGCAATACTTTTTTTTGCCTATACTAATAAGTCCTGCATGGTTATGGAAGATATTTCATAAAAACTATTTTTAGGGGCATTTATTAATATTTTCATAACATCCAAAACAATGATTTGTAAAATTTGTGTTTTATTACAATCGGTTCATAAAAAACAAAATTGGTACTTGCTAAAAGAGTTATTTTATATAACTATTTTATTGAATTGATTAAATGTTTTAGTCTCAGTTTCAATGCATTGTTTTTTGATGTTGTTTGTAAAATGATTATTTCTATGACGATAGAAAAAAAAATGATGATAAAAAACAGCGAGATTTCAAGATTTCAGACAAAATTTCCTTAATATAATTGGGTCTACAACCAAATATTTTAAGGAAATTTTGGAAGAATATATATATATATATATATATATATATATATATATATATATATATATATATATATATATATTTTATAATATTTTGTTGTATAATATTTTGTAGATGATATAACTAAACATCTTTTTTTAAATACCAATAAATTACCAAAAGACTTTAATTACGTTTTATTTAGTACATACTGTATAGATACCCTACTAAAATAGTTAATATTTTTTTCAAAATTATAGTATAGTTCAAGTGGACAAAGCCACACTGTGGCCATAAATTTTTATTTACAAAACCGTATACAACAGAAACGGTTGGAAATTAAATGGTAGACGAACTTGCTAAGACTCCCGCACTATCAACAAACCTTCATGACTATATTTGAATATCAGTGGACTATATCAAGATAAAAATCCGTGAAGAATCAGCCAAGAGATAACAGGAACTCGAGCACCGGAACAATCACTAGAGAATTCCTTTCTATTTTATAACCGCATTCAAAATCATCACAACCGTCAAGTAGAGCTAGCTCCACACAGTTGCAAATCATGACTAGGCATGAAGGCTTCACCGGCTATCTTCATTGATTCAAACTGAAGGAAACTTCAGGCTTTGAATGCGACCCTTATATAGAAGTCTGAAAACTTTAATCAATACCAAGCTATAAATACCAGGTTTAGCATCTCTGATAGTAGACAAGCAGAGGCTCCCAAATTTTTCAGAGTTCTCAGAGGATATCTAGCAGACATGTATTGCTAGAAACGGTAATAGTACCGCAGCAAAAAACAACCAAAGTAGTTAAGTGCCCCTTCGCACTCACTCAAAATCTAAAACCTGCACAAACACCAACTCAATTATCAACTATCCAAAGCATAACGGGCGGTTTCCGGTTCAGCGGATATGACTTTTCACCGAAAAAATATCTTTTAATAGAGCTGTATTAGAAATGTATGATATTTTATTAAAAATACTTTATTTATATGTTCCCACATACAGAGAATAGAAGAAGCATATGATATTGTTATAATAGAACAAGAAATGTTATTTTGTGAGTATTATGAAACTGCAAACATTTAACAACGTGATATAAATTATTAAGTGATTTGTAAATCGTGTCATGACACCAGATGCATTCACTGACATATCTTTGCCTTTATTACTCGAAGGTACATAAAATGCTTAAATAGCCTATGTCAATTTTAGAAAATTATCATATTGTTAACAAACTCGTATAAAAGAAGGTAGATGTATTTGGAAAAGACTATAAAAGCAGTGGTATTTTGTCAATCGGAAGCAGTTTAGGCAACAGCCCTTATTGGAAGGAAACACGTATGGAGTATTGTTATTGGGTGATACATATTGCAATTACATAGAATCTCTTTCCGAATAATTTAGAAACATACAGAAGATATAACATATATTTATCTTGTTTTTTAAAAACGTTAACTCCTTACGATTTCTAACAATATACTAAAAATATTCTCTTCACAAATTTTATCGTCATTGGTAATATTTAGTTTTCATCTAATATATCCTTAACGTGTTTTTTTTATTTGAGGTCGGTCGTGGCGCAGGTGCACAAAGTGTCACTGTAGACGTGACTGGTTGTGGGTGCGATCCCCACTCGAGGAAATGAAATATTTATTTAAATTTATATTTCCATTTCTTCGCTCTGGTGTCGAGGCAAAGCGCGGCATTGAGTTCCGCTACTTTGTCGAATGTCTTAACACTAGGTTAATCCACCTCTTGATGTTTTTTTATAAAGACGGCAAAATAGGAAAAGGTTATTCGTTTATTTTAAATATTTCTAGAATATACTTTAATTATAATAATAAATTCGCTCGTAGGAATACTTGTAAATCAACGCCGAAATATCTAAGTATTAGTACTTTACTTTAACACAACTATATTAAAAAGAAATTATAAAAAAAATACACGTTAACGTTAATTTAAAGTAATAACGAACCCGCTATTTAATCATAATTAGAAACTATGGCTTCGTGAGGTTCAAATAAATGTCAATGTTTACACATTTTATTCTGCCTCAGTTCTTTTAAATACTGACAAAGAAACCTGCGTGTCGTCGACCCTTGAGAGGCTTCATACAATTTACATAAAATTAAGTTTTGCCTTTTTAATTTGTAACGAAAAAAGTAATCTGTACTTTATAAAATTTAAGTAAATTATAAAATTATTGCATTTTCAGATTTTCTATAAGGAATTATTATTAAAGGATTTTTTTATTTATTAAACTTACAATTAAAATAAAAAATTAAAATTTAATTAATGGAATTATATTTATGGACCTTTGTAGCGTTTGCGAAGTTAAAGAGTGTCCATAGTTAGAACGTGCAGGATTAAAAACTTCAAAAACTTCTTTTTAGAATCTATTAACTATCTTTCTGACAGTGCGAGTCTTGACGACATTTTACATGAAAATGTTTTTAGTGGAATATTTTTTACCGGGTTTTGTGAAATAGGATAAAAAATAATAGAAATCCATGATTTTATATTTTTCAAAATTATCCTTTGAAAGGATAGAACATATTGAGCAAGTTAAATTTTAACAATTTAATGAGTAGAATAAATTTTCGGCGGAAACCGCATTGAGTTTGGCTACTTAAGACGCAATGCCGGAGAGTAGGGGCACGGTACTTGCGTTAATGGGAACAGAATGTTTTAACACTCGGCTCTCACTGACTACCCTGATATATGCGGGATACAGCGTGAAGCTGAACAAATATAATATATGCTTTATATATATTTTTTTTATATATTATATATACATACAAAATAATCATAAACAGAAACCTTGACGCTAAACTAACGAAACCGACGCGTAATAACAGGGAGCACATAATGTAAGAATAAGGCGTCGTAGCGCATTTTCGGCGTCCTGTTTTAATAAATCTCTATTTACAACCGCAGAGTGGAAGGCTTATGCTTGAACATTTTTCTTCATTCGCGATTCGTATGTGCGAACAAACTCAAAGGCGATCTTTCCCCTCTCAATCTTATGAATTTTCTTCTTCAAAATATGTTTTAGCTTTACGCCCACCAGGGTAGGTAGAGGGAACCTGGCAACCTAGTATTAAAACGATCCGTTCCCATTAAGACACTTCCCATCCACCGAATTCAGGAGGCATTGCGTGCTGAACGGGGAAATGAAAATATTAAATATTTAATTTCCTCAAGTAGAAATCGTATCCACAATCTGTCGCATTTACAGTCGCACGGTTGTGACCCTGCGCTACGACTTGCCTCAAAATAATACGAGTATGTAAAGTTTTACGTAAAATATTTTTATAAATATTATTATTAAGTAAATCCAAAATCCGCTTTCATGGTTTATTTTGATACTCTGATTTTAATATTATTGTTATATAAAAAATATGTATAAAATTATTAAATTACTCAGAATATAATAAAATATTTACTATACATTATCAGAACGTGTTCAGATTAATGTTGAAAGAATTGATTCCTTTTATAAGGTCAACTTCAGTATTTTTAATTTTTAATATTCTTGTACTTGTACAAATAGTACCTGAAATGAATAACAACAATCCTTAAATTTCGTTTTTTTTTTATTTTAACTACGTAATAGCTTCAACATTATACCTATTACTACTACTACTACTGCTTAGTTTAAAATTGATACTCTAAAATATATATATTTTTTATTTTTTTAAAAAACAAAGCAAATAGATAATTAGGCAAACGAAAAGCAAAATATATAAAAATAAAATATTTTGTTATTTTTTAATTTAAACGTCTCATAACCTAAACAATGCCATTGTCGACTTTCCGCCTGTCTTGTTGTTAAATTAAAACGCGCGCTATGTCTACAGACATTGAGAAATAGAAAATATTTTCTAAGTTCTAAATTGATGATCTATTGACCCAGTATTAACTCATTGGTAGTATCATTACACTAAAAAAAGCATTATTTAAGAAATTCTATTATTTTTTTTTATTATCTACTGACTCCTATGTTTGTGTTTTAACTAACAATTTAAACGTATCTTCTTACCAAGTACCAATATTAAACAATTTTCATTTCGTTTTGCTTCACGCTGTATCCTACAAATAGTAGGGAAGGCAAAAGGAACCTAGTGCTAAAATACTCCGTTGCCCATCGAATTTTCGGTACTTTGCTTATTGAGTGACAGAACTCAACTCTTCAATTGTTCAATCATTTTAATTCCATATATATGGAAAGAGTTATTGCGTACACTCCGCGTCTTCGCGTCACAAATCTGGCTGATCCGTAGCTAGCTACGTAAAAGCTGTCAAATGCCAATGACTGAATTGACATTGTTATTTAGTTACAATTGCCTTTTAGCTTACTTTTCTGTATTTTCTTGTTCTAGATGTATTTTTAAATTTTGTTAACTGCCTAAGTAGTTATTTTATATCAAAACAAGGATACGAGAATATTCTGTAATACAAACATTGACAAAGGACTTCATTAAACTTTAAGCTGTCGTGTGATTGGCATGTTGACGACCTGTAACTACTACGCCACCACACCACAATCAGTAAAAATATATATTTATTACTTAATAATTGTGGCGCATTGAGATCTGATGACGGTTCTGGGTTCGATTCTTTTAATTTCAACTTTACTGAACCTTGAAAAAGAACGAGACAAGCCGTAAAATAAAAAGACAAACCATTTAACACGTAATTTCTCAAATACGGTACACATGCGTATAATATAATACAGAATCTAAAAAAATACTTGTGACAGTATCTTTCTTATAAAAATTAAATTAAAATTAAATCAGCTTTACGTTGTATTCCGCACACAGGGTAGGCAGAGGGAGTTCTGAAGGCATTGCGTGTTAAGTGGCGGAACTCAACGCCGCGCTTTTTTCTATACCAGAGAGGAGAAATGAAAATATAAATGTTAATAGAATATTTCATTTCTTCTAGTGGATATTGAACCCACAACCAGTAGATTTTACAGTCACACTTTGCGCCCTTGCGCCACGACTGACCTCAAATCTCTCAAATATCTTTCTTATGAAAACTATATTTTTAACAAATAAAAAAAAAATCAGCTTCACGCTGTATCCCGCACACAGCAGGGTAGGCAGGGGGAACCTTGTGTTAAGACACTCCGTTCCCCACTTTCTGCCGAATTATGAAGGCATTGCGTGTTGAGTGGTAGAACTCAACGCCGCGCTTAGCCTTGACACCAGAGCGAAGAAATGGAAATATAAATTTAAGTAAATATTTCATCTCCTCGAGTGGGGATCGCACCCACAACCAGTCGGTTTTGCAGTCACACTTAGTGCCGCTGCGCTACGACTGGCCTCTTTTTAACAAATACTTTAATGTATCATGTTTTAGCTCTCTACGTAGAGCGTAATCTTACAGTATCTAATACAATGTAGGTCGTTGTCTGAACACTAGCTAAATCTTATCATCTTAGCTTAAGACCCGTGAAATTGTTCTTTCCATAATAGGTATAGAAATTTCAAATAAATAGAATACACTGACTTGTTTAGGCAACTTCATCTCTAATACTCTATTATTATTTAACCTTACCGAAAATAATGTAATGTTTCCTCGTAGTAATAATAATATATGAACAAAAAAGAAGCATGAATAAAGCAAATTCCAAGGATAAATCATTTTAGAACATAAAAATATTAGAAACTTTCGTAGCGCGGTGGCACAGCGTCTGGCTGTAAACATAACGGTTACAGGTTCGATTTCTACTCGGGAGTACGGCATTTATTTTTATTTTCCCGCTTTGGCCACAAGACAATGCGCACTTTTGAGTTCCACCGCTCAATACACAACATCTTGAAAATTTGGCAGAAAGGTGGAAACGGCTTGTCTTAACACTAGGTTCCCTCCACCTACCCTGCTGTATGTAGATACACCTTGAAGCTAAAAAATCTGTACTTAATAAGAAAACGTATAAAAATTTAAACATAGCGGGATTTGAACCCGCGCCTCTTTGGAAACCGTCTAAGCGCTTTGACCATCTAAGCCATACGTTCTCATCGAGCTACTTCGAAATTGTTACGACTTATTTATATTATTAATATCTCTGTAGGGAGATTTTTACAAATATCCGCTACCCAAAGATAATTAATTACTTAGAATTATCGCTTGACAATAGAGAATATTATTTTTTAAACATATTTTTTGGTTCAAATCTCGCTCGTTCAAATTTTTTATATGTTTTCTTAAGAAAACGTATAAAAATACTTATTAATAATTTTTTTCTTTCCTAAGTGTGGAATAACACTTTAAAAATGTTTAAAAATATCTAAAAAAAAATCTTAAGAAAACGTATAAAAATACTTATTAATAAGTATTTTTCTTTCCTAAGTGTGGAATAACACTTTTAAAATGTTTAAAAATATCTAAAAAATGAGAATTAATTGTTTTAATAAACAAAACAACACAAATATTGTATAGAAGAATAAATCAATGATTTATTTATCTATTTTATGTGTGTGTATCAATTGAATATGGACAACCAAAGGGTTATTAAGTAATTGTTATTATTTTTTTCAGCTTCATGCTTTATCTCTAGTCGAATGGAGCACGAAACTCTACGAACTCTACATACCTGTCCACTCACCTCACCTCACCTCGTCCACTGTTGTTCATCAACCTCTTCATACATGCACTCCGAGGGATCCTCATGCTTTGTAAGTGACTTTTCTTCAGTATCATCGATACTGTATTTTCTTTCAAGGTCTCCTCCTGCATCTCTTACCACTCCCTCTTGGTCCCTATATATAATAAAAGTACATAGTGTCTTCTTTTGTGTAGTTTCATCATCTTAAGTCTTCTATGATGCATTATCCAAAATATAAAATAACCTCGTTGTCTGTAAAGTCGGTTGTAGGACAGAATATTTAATACTTTTGAATACAATTAATGAATTGTATCTTATCACTGGATTAACATTTAAAAAATAATGATTAATTTTATTTGGTCCTTTGGTATTAAGAATATATAAAATGCTTATAAATAAAAAATCAAATAAATTAAATCAGCTTCACGCTGTATCCCGCACACCGCAGGGTAGGCAGAGGGTTAACCTAGTGTTAAGACACTCCGTTCCACACTTTCCGCCAAGTTCTCAAGGCATTGTGTGTTGAGTGGCGGAACTCAACGACGCGCTTTGCCTCGACACCAGAGCGAAGAAATGATAAATGTAAATGAATATATCATCTCCTCGAGTGGAGATTGAACCTACAACCAGTCGATTTTACAGTCACACTTTGTGCCCTGCGCCACAACCGGCCTCGCTTATAAGTTAAGGTAACGTATAATCTTATATCTTCAATATTAATATGAAAATCTAAGTAGCTTATGTTTAGCTAACATTAATCCTATATGATTGTTCGTTGCATCTTAAGACACGTCAAGAGCGAAGCCAGCATTCATACGTTCGCCGGGAAGCCCCTCATAAATTTCAATATATTCTGGCTTCATATCTAGAATTCAAACATTTAAAATAATGTTGGGAGTAAGCTTATGAATTTAAGAAAGTAATTTTCAAATAAAATTGAATCTCTTAAAATTTATAATACAAATAATAATATTAAATATACACGTGGTTAATTTTTTTTAAAAAGCGTGGTTTTAAATTATTTAAGGCTATATTTATACTTAATTACCTTAAATGACATGAATGACAATAAGTCAGACTAGTTCAGATGAGATAGCCGTCCGAATACCCACTAAAACATCACGGTGCTCCTCCTCGACCGCCACTGGCCGCGAAACGCGGGGACATTAGTCGTCCGCGAAACGCGGCAGCGGGAGCCTGCAAGGCACGTCGCGGAGTCAAGGGTGTGTGGGCACCCTCGACGGCCCAGATGAGATAGCCACTGTAACCTACAAACCAGTTCCACTATTGATTCAGCTTTATTTCTTTTTTATCGTTTTTTCTATCGACTTATTTTCTACAATTTTAATTTAAAAGAAAAGGATTCTACTTAACAAAGAGAGTAAAGAAGAAAGCATCCATATAATAACGTCACCTAATTAAGAAACTAACTAACTAACGTCACCTACTTAAGAAACTATATTTTCACGGTTAAAAATGGATGACGACGACCTAAATATTCTTAATTTTATATAAAAAGTACATATAAGGATAACTGTACATATTATTTTCTTTTGGAGAATATACCTGAAACGATCTGACCTATACTTATTTAGAAAACGTATAAAAATTTGAACGCAGCGGGACTCGAACCCGCGCCTCCTGGAAACCGACCAGGTCCGACCGATCTGACCTAATTTCATTTTATAAATATACTAGCGATCTAAATGCAGCTTCGCTTTCTTAAACTTATACAAAATCTTTACATAATTAGCTTGATGATGTATCCCACACAAAGCAGGGTAGGCAGAGGGAACCGTAGTGTTCCGTTTCGGAAGACACTCTGTTCCCCTCTTTCCGCAGAATTTTTCAAGGCATTTCGTGTTGAGTGGCAGAACTCAACGCCGGGTTTTTTAGCCTTGGAGTGTAACATTAGGTTCCCAGGTTCCCTCATTCTATCCTGTAATCGGGATACGTGAAGCTAAAATAAAAGTATTGTAATAGTTAGTGGAAAATAGAGTGCGGAAGTCGATATTCTACAAAACGTTACAGAGAAGCTAAACCATATTTTTAAGAAAATTGAGATAAAGCGTGTGTACTCTGCGAGGATTGCTCGTATTTGCCTTGGTAACAACGTCTAGTTGGTAAGACGGAGTAAACTTTGAGATTTTTGCCGCAAAGCCTCCTGTCACGATATAGCACG
>DWMY01002677.1:0-11386 GCA_018249775.1 Heliconius hecalesia formosus
TATCGTCCAATCCACAAATGCGTTATATATTTATGTACACCAAATCCAAATCTACATCCTGGTACCTCTCACTAACGGTCCCCGCTGGGATTTACGAAATGAACAGATCCTCGACGCCTGTTATGAATATGTAATCTAAATTTGGAATTCTCTGAGTGTTAGAGCGATGTTTGCGACTGTCTCAAGTAAACATTTACTTTGGTACCACGAAACTTTGCCACGTTAGGTTACACTCACTCGCTTAGCTTCCCGGGGTAACATTCCTGCGGGGTTGGCGATGACACCCGCTTTGATTAAATCTTAGCTACAATCTTGGTACAGGGTCCATCGGAGCCCGCTTCATAATTCAGTTTGAAACTTTTTAATTAGCTTTATATTTGTGTTTGTTGATAGAGACTTCTCTCCTCAGTTTATCATCGGGACGCTTGAGGTTCGCAAGTTATATATTAATAATGTCTTGACTCTTAATGGTTTTGTGGTATATTAAATGATGTAACGTGCTAGGTGTGTTGTATAAGACGTAAAAGAATCTCTTCATTAAATCATTTTAGTATTAAATAAAGTAGAAGTGAGTGGTGTTTAATTCGCTTAAATGAGTGCGTAATATTTTTTGTTGTTTGTACTAAAGGGCTAAAATACAACATTTTTTATAATAAATAACAAATAATTTTTGTGTGCACTATTTATAATATTAATGTCTAGAAACTTCTACATTTACATTTATTAGTTAGGCTAAATTTTGGAGCTCTACTCGAAAAATTTTTATATAAAATATTTTTAAAATATGTATCAAAAATGTATAACAGTTATACACATATATATTTAATAAATTTATGTTAACTATAATTGCTAATGGAAAGTTAAAGGGACAACTTTCGTAACATTCTTGTATAATTTAAGATATAAACATGCTCCAATCAAAAAGTGTGTCGAAAAGATTTTAAAAAGTAACGTAACATAATGAGTTATGATATATCGCTTCACTCTCTATGCACATTTTTAATTTAATAATATATTCAAATCAAATCAAACAGTGGCAGTGGGAACCTAATATTAACACTTCGTTCCCTATTTTCCGCCGAATTCTGGAGGCATTGGGTATTGAGTGGCGGAACTCAACGCTGCGCTTTTGCCTCGACGCCAGAGTGAGAAAATGTAAATAGCTAAATATTTAATTTCCTCGAGTGGAGATCGAACCCACAACCAGTAGGTTTGCAGGCACACTTTGTGCCCCTGCGCCACGACGGGCCTCTGACTCGGTTTATATTAATTTAAGCGTTGTTATTTAAGTGTTGTTATATATTTTAGAATTGTAATCAAGAATCTTAATAAATTATTTTTTTACACGTAGTAGTTTTAGGTATTTAATTTTTATGAATATACTTATCATTATTAAATGTTATAAGCCAAAACAACTAAACTTAAATGTTTTATATACTTTTTGTTTTATTGTTAGTTACTTTTTATTATAACCGCTTTTTTCCTCAATTAAGAAAATCATTTAAAAATATTAATCGATTTTTTAAGAGCTATCTATGTAAAGGGAATTTCTATTCGTGAGGCAGGAAAAAGTTTTATTTTGTCTTTTAAATTTTTCGTCTATTTATAGGATTTGGATGTTTGATGGTTTAAGTTTAACCATTTTGATTCGATCAACCAGTTTTTGTAAGAAAAATATTATTTAAATGTAAATCTTGCTGAGTAGAACCTTATATATAACCAATTGCACTTAATGAAAGTTCACGTCAAGTGCGCCAAGATGGCACCTAGCTCTATAGTAAAGTTTAGGATATTATATGTGATCGTGAAACTAATTTTACGTCCATGTTCTTTCCCATTTAGCAGGATAGGTGACATAGCGACTAGTGTCAAAAACTCCCATTCTTGTTCTGTCTGTTCCGTCCGAATTTATTAAATAGTGTGTAATAACGAGATTCATTGCCGCGCTTTGTTTTACCAAAAAAACAATCATACAACACAGGCACAAGGAACCTGGAAACCTAGTGTTAAGACACTTCCGTTCCTCACTCTCCGTTGAGTTTTTGAGGCAAAGCGTGTTGAGTGGCGAAACTCAACGCCGCTGTTAGCCTCTTCACCAGAGAGAGGAAATGAAAATATTCAATATTTTAATTCCCCAAGTGGGAATCGAATCTACAACTGTCAGGTTTACACACACGACTGTACCCCTGCTGACCTTGGTTTCTATAATTTAAATTAATTTTAAATAACAGGTGATATTTTGTACGTAACAAGTTACTCTAACAAGACACTCGTGCGTTACCAAACCGCACGTGGTTACCGTTGTTCGAACAGCAGAATCATGACGTGAATTTGATCAGACCAAACTAAATTTTATCAGTTCACAAACATACCTGGCCGTTTGTTACGAGAAAATGTGATTTAAGACGCTCCACAAATATTGGTGTACCTCTTGTTAGTCCGCTAGGGCACCTAATTACGTAGGCCCGCTTACATACTACATACGTATATACGAGTACGTACCTATCCAAACTGAATAGTGATGAATCTATTTCTGAATACCAAAGCGTTCCAAAACCCTAAATATTTGATACAGTTTGATTATAACTTAATTAACTACTAAATGAAACTTGTTGAGGCCAGTCGTGGCGCAGGGGCACAAAGTGTGAATCGACTGGTTGTGGGTTCGATCACCAATCGAGGAAATTAAATATTTGTTTATATTTATTTTCATTTCTTCGCCCTTGTGTGGAGGGAAAGCACGGCGTTGAATTCCACCACTCAACATGCAATGCCTCCAGAGTTCGGCGGAAAGTGGGGAACGGAGTGTCTTAACTCTAGGTGCCCTCTGCCTACCTTGCTGTGTGCGGGATACAGCGTGAAACTGATTTTTTTTTATGAAACTTGTTGAGATGGTTTAAAACGTAAAAAAGAAAATGAGTAACCTGTTGAATACTAAATGGATAGATCAAACATATTTTTATTTATTGTCTTAGGCGGAAATTGTTCCTTCGTGTAATGATTTTAAATGACCCTTAAAAATTTCAATTTTAATTACTTACATGGGAATATGTTCCGGTTTTTTTAACGTTGATATATACACAAAAAATATAATTAGCTTTATGCTATATCCCACACACAGCAAGGAAAGGAGAAGAAACCTAGTGTTAAGACACTCCGTTGCCCATATTCCGCCGAATTCTAGAGGCATTGTGTGTTGAGTGGCGGAACTCAACGTCGCGCTTTGCCTCGACACCGGAGCGAAGAAATAATTATATTTATATAATTGATAGAAAATATTGGTATTAATATTAAATTTTCTCGAGTGGGAATCGAACCTACAATCTTTTGCGTATACACTCACACCGTGTGCCCCTTCTCCACAACTGGCCTCGAACAGTCGTAAATATAGTTTGAAACTTGGTTAACTATATCATAATGTGATTCAATATACGCGAACGAGTATAGATGGGGTGCAAGGGTATCATTCACATATTTGCTTTACCGTGTGTTTGCACTGTCACAGTAACTTGTAGCCCTGTAGCTTCGTGTCGTCGACAGATGCGTCACATCCTTAATTAATTTTATGTTTAGATAGCAACATAATCAAGTCAATTTTAACCCCACATAATTCTGTTATATGTACGAGTATATATGGCTGTATGGAAATAAATAGAAAATATCTTTAGAACATATCCGTTCATTTGGGATATTGATATGAAGAAAAAGAATAAGAAACAGATAAAATAATCTAATAATATTTTTTTTAACGTAAATAAAAAATTTATAAATATTACATTCAGTAATTTTACATTTTTTTAAAGTGTTTTTTACAAGGTAATGAGGCGTGGGTCCGAGTTTCGATAAGTATATTTTTTTATATGTTTCTATATAAAATTTTTTTTGATTAAAAATCTTTATTCCGGTTTTCACATAAAACCGGTCAAATGTGAGTCGGACTCACACATCGAGGATTCCGTACTAAATTCAAGATCATATGTCCATGGACGTGTACGTCCGCTTTAATTTTGTATAAAACGAAGGATACGCTTGTAACTGTTTTTTTTTCCAGAAAAAACCTATAAATTATAACTTATCGAATATTTTTCTTTGTATTGTAAGTTTTCATTTTATAACTGTAGGTCCACGAGTAGTAAACTAATAATCAAAACCCTACAGGTTTTGATGATATTAAATCCTATAGGTTTTGATTACGCTTTAAATTTCATACAAAATTTGCATAAACGATGCATAAATTCTTGTATCTTTTGATTGTGTTAACTTAAAAGCTTTAAATTTTTGAGATAAATGATCTAGACAGACGGACGGACAAAATGATCTATAAGGATTCCATTTTGTTTTTTTGAGGTAAGGATCCCTAAAAAAGGGCCTCGTTTCTGAGTTACTTTTTTTATTTAGATATATCTACCCAGTATCAATAGATTCATAATAAATTCAATTATTTAAGGTGTAAAATACATATAAAGTGATTAAAATGTCTTTGGGATAGTACGATAGCGAAGTAGAATGTACTTGACATTGCACAAGTTTATACCTATGTTTGATTTTAAAAGTAAATAAAGCTTGCAATATTACAGTAAATTAAATTAATACTAAATCAGCTTCACGCTGTTTCCCGCGCACAGCAGGGTAGGCAGAGGGCACCTAGAAAGATGACTTATATCACTCTGTTCCCCAATTTCCGCCGAACTCTGGAGGCATTGCATGTTGAGTGGCGGAACTCAACACCGTGCTTTTCCTCCACACTGAAATGAAAATAAATGTAAATAAATATTGAGATTCCTCGAGTGGGGATCCAACCCACAACCAGTAGATTTTACAGTCTCACTTTGTTCCCCTGCGCCACGACTGGCCTTAATATTAGAGTATATAATATTAGAGTGTACCTACATAAATGATTATCTTGCAGTCTAAGGTAAGGTCAATCCAAAATGGTTATAACATAACATAATACAATCATTACTGTACTGATATAGAAGGTGTCTAACTTAACTTAAAGCGATTATCTTGTTATTGTTCTCGATTTTTCACGTTAAGAACATATTATTCTCTTATATATTTGCTATTTTTTTATATTGTTTATTACAATTAGGTACTTTGAAAATAAAATCTCACTGAGGTAACCATTGCTGCATAATATATAAGATCATAATTTGTGATAAATTTTATATTGCATTACAGTAATATCTCTTATATATGTTCGCTGTAGTAAAGACTGGTAAGGTTTGTATCTAGTAATCTAATATTTAGCAAAACAAGTAAACCGTGTGTAATTATTGGATGAAATTAATCGAAGTTCGGATTATGGGAGCCGAGGCTTAATCTGGAGAGTATCAGGGCGCGGAGTTGTTATCTGTTTAATGTCTGGTAAACAAAGGGATCAAGGGATAAGGAGCGTCCTTCCATGCTGGTCCTGGTCCTCCGGCGGGGATTAACGGCATTCTGAGGAAGATTGCTGCTCACGTCCCATATAACTGAGTGTATGCTTAATATAATTAATTAATATTGTGTGTGCGGACTCAATGAGGAAAAAAATATTTGTTATTTAGTTATGTTGGATTTCTTTTTTGCGTTTACACAAATATGTGTTTGTACAAATTAAATGTTGTGGATTGTATTTTACGTCTGTTTGTAATTTTTAAATGTTGTATTAATTTAAAAAATGTTTTTTGCATACATAATATAAATGAATCATTTAATATTATTCGATGTTGCAATATAAATATTAAATTTAGTTATACTATTCTAAGCACACTTTAATATAATACATACTTAACTGTCTAACTAAATTGTCGCAGTTAGTATTAAGGTAGTAAAATTATATTAGATTCAAAGTTTGGTGGCGGTCTACAGAACGGGTTCAGGATGGCTCAACAGGCTCAACCGCGTAATCGTCGTCTAACTGTTGTGGAACTCGTAATTGTCCACCGCCGGAGACAACTGATCGCTCTGAACGCTCTGAACGCCCGACGCGTCTCAATCGGTGTCGACTTAAGACTCCATGCAAATTCAATTTCGTATCCAGGCGATGCTCCACGTAAGGCCTAACCGAACGTATTATTGCTGGATTTATCTTTATTGCTGCTGTAGAACACTCAAACTAACTTCGACTGTCGAACTTGCGCCATTAGTGAAGACACCGAGTACAGGATTGTTTTGTTAGGGGAGGAGTTGTAAGTCTTATTGCTTTTAGAATAGCAGGGCTAGATTACTTAATCTGGGTGTTTCGATGTAAGAAAATATTGAACTATATTATTAATATATATACATATACATCTATATATACCATATACACGTCTAGTTAATATTTACTATACAACTCGTCAAATTTAACCCGTTTTCTACTTACATAATAAGCCATCTAATTACAAAGAAGTCAAATATATAAAGTAATAAGTATTTATTGAATTATGTGAGCAAAATAATTCTAGTGACGTTCTAAAGCATTGTTTTAGTATATTAATATTCGTAGCGCACCAGCTTTCGCTCGGCTATGCGTGTTCATAAATTGATTCTTATAATAGGTCCACTGCTATGCATGTTTAAGTATCACCTTATCTTTACGCATACAGTTTTCCAATAGCATCATACATAATTCACTTTAAATTGAATTCAAATATGGTGAGGAAAACGGTGCTTATGAATTTTATTACTGCTTAGTAAGTACTTTACTGGTTTAACGTGTTGACGTTGTCAAAGGCGAATGAAGACACCGGAATGTTAGTGTAATACGAATTTTATATTGAAATTTTAATAGTTATTGAAGACTCTAGTTAATAGTTATTGTAAGATAAGTTAATATGTTATGTAAATATGAGTAAATAAATAAGGGAAATTAAAACATTTTTAAAATTCAAAGCTTAAGAAATAGACTAGATAATAAAAAAAATAAGGTTTAATGAAAATAAAAAACTATACTTACATGCATAAACTTAAAAATAAGAAAGAACATTTTTTTTGAGATTACAACTTTATTTAGTCGGTGCCTGTACGTGTATTTTTTAGCTTTTGTTCGACGTATTAAGGCGCTCTAAGTTATTTAGTTAGCTGCATTGTTATTTAGTTCATTTATTAATCCTTACATAATATATAAGTTAATATGGATAAACACAAAAACACCACTTAACCATTAGAAATTGTGGAATTATATCTACAATGATCAGTTTACCCAAAATTCTTGATATTATACAACTAGCCCATTATAAATCTGAAAATATATATTAAGAATATTCTCTTACTATTTCTTCTAATTGTTAAGAAATTGTATCTTTTATCATTATACCAGCTCAGTACTGTCTACGTATGATGTCTACAAGAAGCAGATATATGATTATTATAAAAAACTATTTGAAACATATAGTACGTGCTTGTAAAATTCCGGGGTTCCCCTTAATGTTTCCCTCCTCAATATCAAGGAGTTTTACCATCAGATTCTGACTTGGTTGTAATGGGACCAGTGGGAAAGTATGCTTTTTCAAAAAAGAAAGTTAGTCCTCAAATAACATAGAAATCAACTAACACCCAAGAAATATATCTAGTTGACAAACATAGAACTTCCTTATCTTTACAAAAATAAATCTATTAAAAAAAACTTCCATCATTGACGTCACGTCGACAATGTTCGAGAGCGTCTGATTGTTTACGTCATGGTTGTTAGTTTAATCCTTATAAAAGAAAAGTTATCTTTTTGTTTTTTTATTTAACTGTAATATTCATTACCTTTTTTAAAATTTTATCCGTACTCTTTTTTCTTTATTATTTTTGTTTAAAAAAAATCCATACGTATATGAATGCTTAGTTAACAACTCTTAAGCTTATGTTATGTCTAAACGATTTTTTTACTTATTATTTTAATTAGCTTCACGCTGTATCCCGCATATGGCAGGGTAAGCAGAGGGAACTCAGTATTAAGACACTCCATTCCCCCTCTGTTGAGTGATGGAACTCAACATTTCCTCGATACCAGAGCAAAGAAATGATAATATAATGAATGATTAATTAATAATGAATCATTCCCCTGAGAGGGAATCGAACCCACAATTCGTTTCGATCACATGCTTGTGCCCCTGCGCTACGTCGGCCTCACAGATGGACTTGTTTGGACAGAAAATATTGTTTCATTGTATTTCTGGTTTAGATAAAACAAAGCGAAGCGTTGGGTCCGGTTACCCAGCTCATAACGTTTTCAAAGTGGATACAAAGCAGAGAACGAAGTGGCATTATGCGAGAGATGGGTTAAGAAAAAAAATAATGTATAAGTACCTACAATTTAGTTGATTCGTAATACCCAAAAAACAACCACTCTACTTTTTAATATCTGGATTGCTATTAAAAATAATATACGTATAAAAGGCAGGATGTTCGACATTGTCAACGCAGAATTCAATTTAGAATTAAATAACGTGACAAAAAAACGAACAAATGCGACGAGTGCTCGTCTGTTATGACATAATACGCGCAATGCCAACCTATAATACCGGACCCGTACAAAAAGACATCGACTCTATAGAAAAGTAGACGTCACAAGGTAATCCAGCGTAAAGTGTCCCAAATAACTACAAAAAGTGGCCGACAAAAGTGTTGTTGGATAAACGTAAAATGAAATTTAATAAACATCTAACAATGGGGTGGATTGTAGATAGTTTTGGGAAGATTCAGATAGTGAATGAGAGATAAGCTTGCAAAAGGTTTGGAAGCAGCGCGTATGTTTGATGTCGCCTCTCGTCGCCGGAGCGTGAACGGTTTAAAGCAAAATTGCAAACGCTACTTTATATGGCATCTGGTAAATGTACACTTCATATAAATAATACTTTCCATTTGATAGATTAAAGTTATATTGTAACTTTTGTAAAAGATTATATCACTGTATGAGATCTGTATGTGCAGCTATGTACTGTAGAGTGATGGCATTTGATCTATATTTTAGTACAGTGTTAAGAACAAAAATAGAAAATTAAAGAAAATGATTGCTTATGCAAATAAATAATACATAATATATAAGTATCTATTGATAGCTTTTTTAATGGAAAAGGACAAGGCAAACGAGCGTTCGGGTCACCTGATGGTAAGTGACTACCGCCGCCCACGACCCCGTGCAACACCAGAGGAGCTACTTGGTATTTCTTTTATTTTAATGTTAATACTTATATCTTGTTACCGTCGCTTATTCTTCTGATTGTCTATTATCTAATCAGACGGAGAAAATATTATTCATACTCTTCATTATTTGTATTCATTAAGAATTATTAAATTTCATATTAAAATTCTCAATTAAATTTATCGTATACATTACATTACATTTTATTAGAAGCCGTGCAATCATCTCTGAAGTGTATTAGAAGATAAGTATCAAACGTTTCTATTAAATTTCGCCCGAGCACAAATTCCCGAAGCGCCATATTGAAATGTTTATAATTAAATTACATAAAGACGAACGAAATTAATTTCACAGTACGAAGTGGCGAGCGCCTTCGACAAAGCGGAAGCGCTCAAAGGTGGCGCTGCCGCCGCTTCAATCCAATTTCCCAGATGTTTTCAAAATTGCCGAGGAGTTGAATAATCACATTATAATTTAACAGTATTACATTTTATACGTTAAAGTGTTAATATTTCATTTCCAAGTTTAATTTAATTAATCCAAAAGTTCACAATCTTTGGCACGCAGTGGTGTAAATCTCACTGATCTATCTTAAGACTTAAAAGTCTTGATTTATTTACTTTGAAGTTTTAAATTTAATAGATGATTAGATACATTTAGAGTTATGTAATATAATAATAATGATGCCCATTGCATTGTTGTTAAATATATAGTGAACCAAAAGTTATATAAGCTTTATGGAATATATGCTGTCATAATTTAAAAACATATGTAATGTGGCTATCTTGAGTTACTAGTATGGTATGGGCCCACATAAACCCTGAATAGTGTTTGGTGGTTACGAACAAAATTGAAATACACGTGTGTGTGAAACCGCGGCAGAAGCCAAAATCATAAATAATAAAGCCTAAATGTGTAATTGTAAAATGTATCACATAATATGTACATGTCAATATATTTATATTATTTATTTTAAAAATTATTTAAATAAAGGAAAAAGTTATATATACTCCAAAATTTTACACCATCTTAGGACGAAAATAAACATGATTTTTCTAGATTTTTTTTGTTTAAAAGCCGTATGTACATAAGCGCCATTAAATTATCTTTAAATACTCGTATACATATTATCCCATAGCATATCCGATATCTTGTGTGCAAAACACTCAAAAGGCAGCAGCCGGCGATGAAATAAATTGATGTACCCAAATAATTATTAATGCCTCAGGAAATTTAATTGGAAAAGTTGAATTTGTACCGCGCTCACGGCGTAGGTGAGCGAGGCGGCGCCACTGCCACTGTTTACGAGATAATTAATCTCAAAGTATTTACGGCTTTAATCGGGACACTCCCGCCCGATGGGGGCAAATAACTTTCGTATGTAATTTCATTGCCACTAATTCATTTATATTTCCCTTACATCATAGGTGTCGATATGCCGATTTTTGATAAGTTCTTGTATTTTTTTTATAATTAAGGCAAATATATTATGTTATGATAAAAATAACAATAATAACAATTATATATTACAATTTGTCATCATTTGTTGTAGGCGTTCATAATTTAATTGCAACTATTCACTAATAGATGGCGCGGCATGTATGTGTTTTGCAAGATAAAATGAAATGTAGTTTCTATTACCGCCACACACTATCAGCGCCATAAGTAATAAAACATAGAGCATTATAAAAATTATTATAATTTTCTTTTATTGAATTGTTATCTTATATATTATCGAGGCCAGTCGTGGCGTAGCTGTAAATGCTGCAGATTCAATTACCAATTAAGGAAGTGACATATTTAATATTTTCATTTCTTTGCTCTGGTGTCGAGGCAAAGGGCGGTGTTGAGTTCCGCCACTCAACACGCAATGTATCCAGAATTCGGTGAAAAGTGGAAGGCGGAGGGCCTTAAGACTCCCTCGGCTGATCCTGCTACATACAGGATACACCGTAAAATTGAAAAAAAAAAGAAAAATAACTTAAAATACTGAAGTAGCTAACTAGTAAGTTTACTTTATAGATTGTTATATTTCAGCATAGCGTAGCGCATGGGCCGTTTAAGCTAATTAACAATAGATCGAAACGACTGCAGCAACAATGAAACACGAAGAATAAATGTCAATTTCACAAACGACGAGGAGGGTTCGGTTTTAAATCGAATTCCGTTTAATAATAGTACCGCGTTAGAGTTGAACGCACTCTTGATAGTTTGATAGTTTATTGTATTGTACACATTGTAAAGTTCTATAATATTAAAATGTTTTCTTATAAACATATTCAGGCTGTA
>DWMY01002678.1:0-11383 GCA_018249775.1 Heliconius hecalesia formosus
ATAAAAAACTTACTTAAATTGAACATTACGTTAAACTGAATATAAATTTTAATATTTCAATATTTTGAATCTGAATCTACAAATATAAATTACAATTTTATACAAAGATCCTACCAGTATAAGTTTACTTGAAGCTATCAAAATCGCTGGACCTCAATAATGCGAGATAAATATTCATCCATGCATTCATTGAAACGAATATACTTAAAGCTTTTTATTTTATTTATGTTATACAATCATTTTGAATCAAAAAAGGATAAAAAGATTTGATCGAACGTGTTATGATATTAAAGTTCTATATATTTGAGAAACTGTTGAGTTAATATAGAAAAATTTCAAATGGAGTTCGACTTAATATTTGCTTTTTTTTCATGTGTACTAAATCGTATCGTGTACTCTGTAATTCTGTAGGTAGAAGAAATCTCGTGTTATGGCACTCCGATTAGTACTTTCCATCTAATTTTTTAAACAACGAGTGATTTTTTAAATCAGTGTAGCGCTATCTTATTAGCAGAGCGTGAAATTTAAAATAATTAATATCCTCATGAGGGAGTCCAACCCACAACTAGTGCGTTTCCAGTCGAACTCTGTCCCACTGCACCATGATAACTTGCGTCAAATAGTATCGTTTTTTTAGCTTCACACTGTATCCTACACAAAGCAGGGTACACAGAGGGAACCTGGGGCCCTAGTGTTAAGACACTCCGTTCCCATTAGGATACTTTCGTTTCCACTATGAGGATATTTTACTTTCTTTGCCTACCCACATATGTATTTACTCAGATGTAGGTACTATACTTTACCACGCGGTCAAACAAATGAAACAAGCAAACAACCTGTTTTCTTTGACTAGCGGCTCGTATCAAAACACGATTTACACTCGCTATTTGCACTTTTCTTTATAAAAAATCTGAAAAAAAAACATAAATAAAAAAACATAATTACACAATAGTATATGTTGTAAAACTTGGAGCTAGGGCATGTTTTATTGTTTTATTGGTAGTAGAGAACCTGGGAATCTAGTTTTAAGAAAATTCCGTTCTCTACTTTACGCCGAATACTGGAGTGGTGGAACTCAACGCCGCGATTGCGCGCAGTGCGAGGAAATTTAAATATTAAATTTTATCAATGCCTCGAGTGCGAATCGAACCTACAACCTATTGCGTTTACAGTATGTGACCCTGCGCTACAATAAAATACGGATACCGTTCGATTTTTTTTTATTTGTAATAAAAGTTCTTACTTCATGCCAAATACAGTTAGTATTTTCACGGGAAATTGATGATGATTTGAAGTACCCTATAGATTATAAGTACGCGGCGAGTAACATACGAAAGGTAGCAAAAACGACGCATAAATGGTCGTATCCTTTGATTACGTTGACTTAATAGCTTCACTTTTTCTATACTTCAAAAGAACGTGGATAAAGATCTGAATATTTGATTTTAATTTCAGCTTGATACCTTTACCTAACCTCGGATAGTGGCAGTTGGTCTTGACATACGGACAATAAAATAATCATAATTATGAGGGTTCCAATTTTTCCTTTTGAGGTAATGAATCTTAAAAATCTATATGTGACGAACGTGGTGTTGCAGGACAACAGTCTAACTGTATTAGTCAGGGATTCAATCGTGAAAACTAATTTGCAGTGTCACGTATGACTGGTTGATAACAGACAATATGACAGAAAAGAAAATGTTAAGCAAGTAAGTGGGTATAGCAATCAAAAATAAAACATTAATTTTAATCTCTTTAAATGAACGGCATACTATAACTTTGTAGAAGGTATCATATTTCCGCAATACTAAGAAGCTTACTCGTATAAAGCTCCTAAATAAACTTTACAGCTGAAGTTGGTTTAGAGGTAATAGGTTAATGTTAAGACCGTTACAAAGCCTCCAGTTTCAAACTTGCGTATTTCTTTAGTTGATTGGCAATATTATACATATTCACTCCAGATATACATAAATACTCATGTCTTTTATATAACTGAAACACTTTTTTAGAAAACGTATAAAAATTTGAACTTTGCGGCATTTGAGCATGCGCCCCTTGTAAGCCGTTCAAGCACTCTGACCACTAAGCTATACGTTCTCATCAAGCTATGTCAAAATTCTTACACGCTCGTTACGATTTATTAATATTGTAAATATACGCTTGGACTAATCTTACTAATCTAATCCACTACGTTAAAATCTTTATGTTTTATAAATAAGTATTTTTCATTGCAAAACGTGAAATAATACTTTAAAAATCTTAAAAATATCGACTAAACCGCTTTTGATATAACTTGAATGTTGGAAAATTTTTAAACATTTTTAAACTGTTATTTTACACTTAGGAAAGAAAAATACTTATTAAGAAAACGTATAAAAATTTGAACGTAGCGGGATTTGAACCCGCGCCTCTTTGGAAACCGTCCAAGCGCTGTGACTTGTCTGACTTACACACTTGTTGTTATAAACATTACGTCTTCAACGCGTTTTCTTAATGTGTATTTTTCTTTCCTAAGTTGGAACATACTTGACCAAATGAAAATAAGAGGTGTATATCATACATCGTAGTATCTAGATATAATTTTAAAAAAACATCTCGATATGACCTTTGTAGACAAACATACACACATTTGCGAAATTCAACACATATGCATGGAATCTTATATAGATTATTATAATACTTTAAAATAACCTGTTTTTTTGAATTCGGTGAAAGGAAGGCTTTCATTCTTAAAAATTTAGTACTTTTAATCCTATAGTTATTTAGATGCGTATACTCCGCCACCATGTCTATGTAAATAATACATCAAATAGAACCACATAAATTATGTACCGTCTAGGATTGGAAGGTAAAGTGTTCCTCCCATGTTGTCAATTTCAATTTACGCTCGGAAAATTGCCTGAACAATATTTCTGTAAAGAAAATTTTCCTTTTCAAAAGATTGTCTTTTATTTTTACAAATGTTTCTATTGAGCGCTGCGGGTGATGAGTTTATTTTTATAAAATGTCAATACTCATTACTTACTAAAGGCCTTAGGTTGAAAGCTTTTTTAATATGAACTTTAATATTTAAATGTCCGTCGTAGCACAGTGGAGCAACGTCTGAAACACGACGATTGACAGTCCGATTAAACCAATAAGTTTAATTTTTCTTAGCTCAGGTAAAAAGACGAATCGAGTTACGTCGCACAACGCGCAATGTCTCAAAAATTGGGCGATGCGTGAGAAACGGAGTTTTTTTATATTAGAATCCCTCTTTTTACCCTGTTATATGTGAGATATAGTGTGAAGCTAAAAAAATATATATGATGACTACAATTACTTAAATGCAACGTCTTGATAAGCAAGTTTCCCGCGGTATAATTACTGAGACCACGTACCTTACCTTTGTTATAATTAACATGCACTGTTCTACTGTACTTCGTACTAAGGGTCTTACATTTATGTCCGTATATGTTAATTATTGAATCTGTCGTGGCGCAGTGGAACAGGGAATGACGGGTGTAATAAGGGTTATGGGTTGAATCCTCAATCATGGAAATTATTATATTTAAATATTTCCACTTTCGAGATCCGGTAGTCTGATGTATCGATATTTGGGCAGAAAGTGAGTCACATATTTAACTCAAATATTTTTTTATAGACATACTTTGTATTATTTATTATTTGTACGAGCAAAATTTGTATTTTACAAACTATAATAGGAGTATATTTTAGTTTTTTTCAATATTCAGAAAAAATGGAAAATAAAATTCAAATATAATAAATATATTACGTATATTTTTGGTAAAATTACTTTCGCATTCAAATACAAATAATATAGACGTCTTTGCAAATAATATCGAGACAAAATTTAAATTGTCACCAAGACGTCCAGCTCGCCCAATTTTCATCTAAACGGAGATGACGAGGGTGCACCTTTGACGCAAACTGTTTTTGAACATCATCAAAGGAGCAACTGTGTACATATTACCTTACTTAGTTCCTACACCAATGAATATGTAATAAACTTTGTTAATACCGCTTACATGACCTTCAAGTGAATATGAAACATTTCCTATTAATTTAGGTACTTGTATTTATTTTCTTTATATTATCAAAAATATTATAAAATCCATTTAAATAAACCGTGGTGCAGCAACACAGCGTTTTTTTTTTCTTTAAAAGAAACGAAGCGGTCATGTCCTCCATCTTGGCGGTAATGCCATCCACGTCCCACTTTCCCTAATTGTAAAAAATATTTGTAAGGTTGTATAAAATTAATCGTGTAATCTGTAATGAACATTTTATCTTATTGTAGTAATCAATTAAGTTAAATCTACTTATAATGTTTATTTTTATGGATGTAGATTTAGATTATAGTGTTAGATTATGTTAGTAAGTGGCAACTAAAATGAATAACTGGACTGTCTTAAGCAGATATTGTATAAATATAGAAATATATGTATGTAATAACATAAGTCTAGTTCTAGGTAATATCTATAGAAAAAAGTTATAAAAGAAATGTACAAATAACAAAAGGTACGGACCATAAGTCTGTAGTGTAAGTAAGAATTAAAATTAAAAAAAAAAACACAGCGATTGACTGTAAGCACGACAGTTGTAGGTTCGATTCCCACTTGAAAATATGAATTATTTTAATTTCTTTGATCTAGCAACAAGGCACGGCATTGAGCTCACCTAATCAACACGCAATGTTTCCCACTTTGGAATGTCATAATCAAATAACAGAACAGAACAGAAGATACTTATTTAGAAAACGTATAAAAATTTGAACGCGCCTCCTGGAAACCAAAGGACGGCAAAGCACCTGTAGCTCCTCTGGTGTTGCACGGGGCCGTGGGCGGCGGTAGTCACTTACCATCAGGTGATCCGAACGCTCGTTTGCCTTGTCCAAAAAAAAAAAAACCGACCAGGCGCTCTGACCACTAAGCCATACGTTCTCATCAAGCTACGTCGAAATTTTTATACGCTTGTTACAACTTATTTATGTAATTAGTATCTCTGTAGGGAGATTTTTACAAATTTCCGCTACCCAAAGATAATTACTAAGAATTATCGTTTGGCGAAAGAAAATGCTATTTATTAAAGAGGGAATGTTCAAATTTTTATACGTTTTCTAAATAAGTATTTTTCTTTCCTAAGTGTGGAATAATACTTAAAAAATGTCTAAAAAAAAGAACAGAAAATATTTATGCTAAAATAAAAATAAAAATAATATGCCGAAATAAAAAAAAATTAAAGGTGTTGGATAGTTCATTTATTGAGAAAAGGTAACTGTAATGAGGATAAAAAATCTATTCATAACTCCAATTACTTTTTACCTTAGACAAGCGCAAAGCTAACACGAATAGATCAATAGCGTTAGTGCACTTTAGCTGCAGTTAGCTGAATACGATGCAAACTGTATGCACGAACGTTACCGAATTTAATGGGCTCGAGCGGTCATTAATTTCAAGTATCTACCTCATAGGAAGTATTTGCGAAATTGGGGAATTCTGGGCTATTGCCGTGATGTGCATGTGTTGATTTTACTTGAGTTAGTATTGATAGATATATATTATTCGTATATTTATGTTGAATGCAATCGTTCAAGATTATTTGACTCATTTCTTATTCTTCATAATTATTTCTAATATCTTAGAAAAACATTACATATCTTATAGGAACAAGGCAAGTCGGAGTCCGTCGGGAATGTAATATTTCATCTTTTCATATCTTCGCTCTGGCGTCGATATAAAGCGAGGTGATGTTTCCGCCATTCAACATCCAATGCCTCCAGAATGCTGCGGAAAATGAGGAACAGAGTGTATTTACACAAGGTACCCAGATTTCCCCTGCCTCCCATGCTATACATAGGATACAGCGTGAAGCCAAAAACAAGCAAAGTAAAACTAGCAAGAACTAGGCAGAAAAGAAAATAAATTGTTAATGTTGTTTTTTTATCTATGTAATTTCTTTTACTCTAAAGTTAAATTTTTTTTAATATACTTACAAATGTTACTTCAAATAAATGTAGCTACTCCAAATAAATATAGAACCTACATTTACTCTCCTTTGTGTGTCCGCCATTCAACGTGATGTTGGAGAAGTTATATTATGCTCGACTGGCACTCTTGAGACGCCATAATAAAAAAACTGAAGTTAACCTACTAATATTACTTGGTTTATTGTTTATAGTAGCGATTATAAGCCTATTTCTGTACTAGATGTACGTAGCCTTTTGTATCGAGATAGATAAATAGCTTCTGCTCCACTGATTTCGACGTCAAAAGTAAAAATATTTTACTTATTTTTATTTGATTTAATATGTATTTAATAATATAGCTTTTTATTTCTTTTCACAAGTTTAAACTTTCAATCAGCTATATATCCATTGTATTTGCTTTTCACACTTAAGTACAAGCTAGAGGCTTTCGTTGCATTTAATATTATCAAAAATAAATATTTAATATTTTCATTTCCTCACTATGGTAACAAGGCAAAGCGGGGCGTTGTTTTCCGCCATATAGTCCGCAATGCCTCAAGGATCCGGCGGGAAGTGAGGAACGAAAGTACTTAAATGGGGAATGGAGTATTTTATCACTAAGCTTCAGTAGTAGCCATATTTTTTCTGCTTGAGTATGGCTTAATTTTTTTGTTGTTATGTAAAAGGAAGAAACAAGTATAAGAAATCATATTTACATAAATCAAAATTAGACTCATCTTGCAACCCATTCTTATATCTAAATAGTCCATTTTCCACCAAGACCACTTCATTTCAATTCTTCACTAACTTTCCCAATAAATTAAAATTTAATTACAACGAGACACTGGTATCTGATACCAAGTACAATCGAGACTCGTGTTACAAAGTAAATATTGTCGGTACTCGAGTACCATTCAAATATTAATCGTCTATTAGACACCTAATCAAGAGAAACTTGATTTTAGTTAAAATGGACATCTTTTACGATAGCTAATACGACTCTATTATATTTCTTTTATTATTATTATTATTATTATGAGAGATTGCGTTTGGTTGCAAGCGCGGTGGTTTGGGTTCAAATCTTACTTGGGGGAATAATAAATTGATTTCATGTTCTCAATTTAGGGAGATAAATTGGCGTTGAAGCACTCAACGTTTCGAATACTGGTGGAAAGTAGACAACGAAGTGTTTTGATACTAAAGTTTTTCTGCCTAATGCCTACCCTGGTACCCTACTATACGGGTAAAAGCTAAAAAAAATATCTTAAAGTCAAATAATTTTTTTCAAAATCAGAAGTTACATGCTTAATTTTTTGAACGTCAAATAATTTATCACCGGTTCGCTAAAGTCTTAGTTAGACATGAGAAGCACTGGCGCAAAAAAACACGGTTTTTTTTATATTTAGCTTTTTAATCATTATAAATTTCTGTTTAACCATTTAAACATGCGACTTAGACGGCAAATTGCAGAGAGCATATTTTATTATAAAAAACAGTATGAAGACAAAGTAAAACTTTATATACATATGTGTAATGTATAATGGAATAGAAGGCAATCGTTTTATAATTCTGGCTTACGAACTAACTGAGTTACGAGGGCTGCAGTTGGAGGGTTAAAAAAATACGATTTTTTATATAAACTTATATTAATAAAATCTTAAATTGAAATACAAATTAAATTTAAAATTAAACCATATCTAAGACTACTGCTTCAAATATTAGAAAAACAGTGATCTTTTTAAACCTAAATTAATCTAACTTAACCTACGACTTAACTATTCCACAATGGAATAATAAGTGTGTGAAAAGAAGAAACCTTTCCCACCGACGCCGTTCACCCGATCTCTCTCTTGTCAGCGTTTTGTGGCGCTCGGCCGCCTATCAGATGGACACATTATAATATGAAATTAGTTTTCCGCCTGTGACACCGAGCGCTATATAACAACTGTATAAACTATTTACTATTAAAATATATATATATATTTATTTTACATTATATTGTTTAATATACTTTTTATTAATATAAAAAATATGAACTTAGTGTAGTAATTTGTCGAGACATTGCATATTAAATAGCGAAATAAATACTGCGCTTTATCTTGTTAGAGTAGACCTAGGAAATAAAAATAATGCATCCCCCTGAGTGGAAATCAAACCCTCAACCACCGCGTCCACACTCCACGTCCATCATGCTCTGTTTCGTTTAAACACAACGGTCACTATTAATTTAATTTCCAATTAAAAATTATAAAGTTACGTCTACATGTCGTTGTTGTTGTTAAAGAATAATTTAAAGCATTTCTTTAAATTATTATCATATAATTATATTTCAATATAATGAACCCTAACATGAAAGGAAGAGCAGCGTTATAACTATATCAGTGAGGTCGAAGCGGGCTCATAACAAAGTCATTTGAGGTCGCCATTACATCACTTTTATACTAAACATCTGGTGGACAACGATACGCTGAAAGTTTTTAAAATAATTAATATTTTAAAGGAAAATAGTCTTTATGAAAGTACAGAAAAAAGTGATTTTTGTGTGTCGATATATGATATGAATATTAGAGTCATGCGCCACTTATTTGTGTTCTTATCAATCCTCGAGGGTAAAATATGGAAGAGAACATAATTTAATAAGATAAAATGTGACATTCTATACAAAGGAATTTCGTGGAGTTAAGTGAAAAATAAATATTACAAGTTTAATTGTGCAAATTAATACTTTTATTATAAATGTTAGATGACTTTCTAAAATAGTTTTATATATAATCTATACGTACGAATAAAGTTCAACATAAATAAATAATAAAATTTTTTCGGCTCGAATCTCCGGGACATCAGAACCGATTTTTATGGGACTTGCACTGAAAGATAGAACCCATTTTATCTTTTTCTTTATTTTGGAGCAACATATTTTTATTTTTTTATTTACTCCTCGAGATTATCCCTGAACTCTCACGTCTACTTAGATAGATGTGAAATATGACAATATTTGCATTTAAGCATTATCAAACTAAGTACTAAAAGGTTTAAATTACGACTCAAGGAAGGTTCATAACTTTATAGACAACCGTGAAACAATTAACCAATCAAGCATATAATAAAAAATGTAAGAGATCGCTATCAGTTCATAAATAGAAAACTTAATATATCAAATTAAAGGGTTTTGTTGGACAAAATTTACTCATATAAAATAGCACTGGGTTCTGCTGTTCATTGGTACGAATACGATGTTTGTATATTTAATCAATCATATTTTCTGCAACAGAAATAGCTATCATTTTTTAAACATAAAAAAAACTTCCAAAAATCGAGCTCCACACAAATGAAAGGCGTCACCAAAATTTATTTCCTTTCATTTCGGCATTTCCTACGTACTGGGAAACAAAATAATATATGTCGAGAGTTGTATTTTAAGTGAATAGCTCGTTCACCTAACGCATTGTCCACCTAACGGAGTGTACAAGCTTCTCAGATAAACCTCACTTAGAGGCCGGTACAAATAAACTAGTGGCAACTTGAAAGCTTTGGGAAAATTAAATATACCAGTATTTCTGAGGTGAGTATCTCGTATGCAATAAATATTTTTCTCTTTTATCTTTTAAGTTAATATTTATTTTTGTAAAGAAATCTTGGAAAAAGGCGCAGTTAAAAGATATATTTTGGGTAAATTAAGCGTTAAATTAAGTATTTTGAATATAAAGTTGTTTTATTTTTTAGTTTCACGTTTCACCTTTTCCCGTCAACAGTGTTATAAGCAGAAATAACTCTCTGTGGAGATAATCTATTATCTTGATCTATTGAGTGGCAAATTCAGTGGACATCGACAACGTTGTAGTCTGTAAACGCGATGCGTTTACAGACTACAACGCTCTTCCACGACCTGGCGATTGCCTTCAAAAGTTGATTTTCGAAATGTTTTTATTTCAAATGAGGACCAGTCGTGACGTAATATTTTCTTTTTCTCGCTCTGGTAACAATGCAAAGTGCGAAATTAACACTTAACACGCAATAAATAGAGAACGAAAGTGTCCTAATGGGAAGGGAGTCTTAACACTAAGTTTTCGGGTCCCCTCTGCCTATTCTGCTGTTTGCAAAGGATAACGGGTTCCCCTATTTCCGCGTGTGTGGAGAAGATCAAATATAAAATATATTTCGGTTGATTGATTTTGTAAGTTATTCCTATTTTTTTTTTCTTATCATCTCTTATGTTAAATGGATACAGTATACATCATTTAGCTGTCAGTACACATCATTTAATTTAGGGTCGAAAATATTTTTAAAGACAGTTTTCTCTAATTAAATATTTTATACTTTACACTATTACTTTACTTTACACGAGTTTCTGATAGAAATAACATGTGAACTTAGTGAAATAAGATGTGAACGTTTTTAATCAACCAAGTACGTACGTTGTCAGAATGTTATTGCACGAGGCGCAGAGACTATATTGCGGCTTCACTATTCTATTTTAATATAAGCTAACATTTTTTATCATATGTGTAGGCAAAAGGAACCTGTTCTCCATTCCGAGCAATTTCGAGATATTGCATCTTGATTCACAAAACATCTAAATGGGGAAATGAAAATAATTTAAATACAGTTATCCCCTCGAGAAGAAAATCAAACCCACAACCAACGCTATATATAGTCTGACACTAGTTGGGTATATATAAATTGTAAATTTAAACAAATATATGCCATACGTTACATTAGGCAACCTTATATTTGATACTCTTCTTCATATCGGTGTATATAACGAAAAAAAATTATAAAAAATTAAAAAAAATGTAATAAAAAGCTACATAAAGTAAATATGAACTTTCTCAACCGCAACTCAGTACAGGAAGTAAATAATGTATGAAGGGACCGGACAAAGGAAAAAAACGTGCCGCCCACCCTGTATATTGCTGTCGATGTATTTATTATTTCAACATTCACTTGTTTGTGTTTATAAGTAAATATTTACTCGTGTAAAAAAATGGTTTTACTTAGTTTTCAGTGTAATTGTTAATTCTACACTTTCAGAAATTAAAATAACTACGTAATAAATTTAATAAGGAAATATGAATTCGAGTATAATTTACGTTGAATTCTTACAAATAGATACATATATTTTGTAGCTTTACGTTGTATCCCACATTCCCGCAGGGGGAACCTAGTGATAAGACACTTTTTTACTTGCTGTTCGTTAAAATTATCGTTCACTTGGTGCAACAATGATGTAATTGCCGTTCTGTAAATGAATATTACAATATATGCAGTAAGGCTATTCACAAACTTTGATTGCGTCTCCTGCAATATTTAATTAAGTAATATATAACCTAAATGGACGATTCGTTTGCAACACACTATATAGTACAATTTATATCCTAATAGATAATACGACTAAGCGAACTAGCCAAATAACTA
>DWMY01002679.1:0-11378 GCA_018249775.1 Heliconius hecalesia formosus
TCTTTTGTATATGGGTTGTTAATTTCAATTGGTTCATCTTCAGTGGCGATTGCTGTCTTGGAAGAGGGTCGTATTGATGATATAACCGCTTTGTTTGTTGTTGCAACTAAAAGTAATGCAAATTACAATTTTTATTAATATTTGAAGCAGTACAAATGAAAACGAAATTTAAGATATTAGTATAATACTGATGATAATAATAAAAAACTTACAAAATTGGCGTATTATAGAACTTTTGAATAGTGCCATGTTTTATATTGTTAGAGTTTTTTAATAAAATTACTTATCTAGTAACAACATAACCTAAAAATGTCATTAATAATTTTGACAGGGACAACTAACTGTCAAAGTACAGAGCAATGGATGCATAAATCATAATGCATATTAACAACAGATGAAATTCGTTTAAGAACAAAGTATAGCTTTTTCACAATAAATATTTAATTGTTTGTATGTGCTACTAGCTACATTATGTCGATAATTTAAACGATATACTATTTTTTATAGTTTTATAGATTCTTCAATAGTTTTGTAAAATTGATATTTTATAATACACTCCTTTGTACGTTTGTACGTTATCAAATTATACATAAAAGATAACATCCATAAGTGAGCAATTGTAATTATGTTATTGTAATTAAAATAATAACAAACTAAATGAAAGAACGCCACCGTAGCGTACTGGGTAGTAGTGTATTGTCTGACTTTAAACGTGGTAGACTTGGATTCAAACTTCACTGTTAGGAATATATAAAAAAATATTATTAAACCAGTCTAGTAAAACAAAGCGGATCGATAGATTCCTCCGTTCTAAACACAAGGCCTCTATATAGGACACGAAAGAGTGTCTTAACACTCTCTCCACTTACCCTACTGTAAATAGTAGGTATATAACTAAACTTAAGCAAGCTTAAGCAAAGTATATGTACCATTCTACATCTGTACAATTCAGATAATGTATTATCTATATTCTTAATAAGCAAATCTTATTTTTTACGTCTTGAAAGATGTAAAAAAAACTTTATTTACGAGTTATTAATGTATGCTGTAAATTTTCCACTAAAGCTGCATAAATTAAGGTATTTAATTTTATAATTAACAATAAATTTGCGTACTTAAGCTTCTTAGTGTTATTAAGAATTCTATTGTATAGAACTAAAATGTTATAGAATCTTTTACTGCTGAGAAATTAAAATATTGAAGCAAATCTTGTGAAATTATGGGATATGCGGCATGCCTCCGATATAAGGTACACGAAGCCTGCTCCATATCGGAGCGTTGGGAAACAAACATGTACCTATAAGTATACGACCGATTATTTTAACAGATTACAAAAACGATAACGTTCGTTAGCTACCCTTTGTCTGTATTAAACTCACTGGTACAACTATCGGCTCCGTTAGGTTTAGATTTCAAGAGTATCCTCACTGAACCTAAATAATAATTCATTCCCTCGTTTGGGAATCGAATCCACAACTGTTGTATTACAGTCACATGCTCGTGCCCCTGCACCAAGCGGTTAATTATTTTACATTGGATTGACCTCATTTATTCGGTATTTAACTAAAATATTTGCGTTAAATAACTAATGAAAGAAATCAAATAATTAAATACATTTTATACAGTGTTTTTGTCAGTATCACTTTAAATGAAACCACAGTTTTAACTACCCTATATAAAAGCCTAATACATTTTTTTTCCAAAAATGAATAAGTGTTTTTTTCAAATGAAATAAATAATAAAATTATCGTTGTAAAATAAAACGCCATTTGTCTGGAACAGTGATTCTCAACCACTGTGCCGCGGCACTTTTGTGTGCCGCCAAATTTCAAAAGTGTGCCGCCAAATTTTGCAAATATATAATAATGTTAATATTATTAAATTATATCATTTAAAAAGAAAAATATTTTTATTATTCGCTTGTAATGAATCCCTTAATAAACGTTTAGTTATTGTTGTAGTATATATTTTGTCATAAACTATTTATGCAATGTGTTGTAGTAAGTAAATAATTTTTTTCTTTTTCTTTGTGTGCCGCCAAATTTTGAAATCGTTAAATATGGATAAGCATAGTGAAATGAAAAAAACGTGTCTAAACTGTTGAGGTATCTTGAATAATATCTTTAGGTATGGGCTTAAAATATGTTACCCTATATGCTGTTCCCGTAAAGGGAACGCTGACGCTGACCCTATATATGTTTTTTTAACGAAAGTAAGTAACGTAGAGAACAAACACGAAGTAAGAAAATGTGGCATAGGGTAAAATATTTCAAACCAATATCCAAAAAAAATAAAATAAAGATTTTTCAAAAGTTCAGGCAGATAAAAAAATAAATCTACTCCTACAAAAATACTAAATGTTGCCGATCTACCACTTTCCATTCTCAAAAAACTTACCAAAACAAAAAAGAGATATCTCTCGTTCTATTTTACGCAATTACCTATTTTCTATAATAAACCTAAATAACGTTCAACTTCACCGCCAATACCTACGACTTGATTTCGGGAATGAGGCGTGTGAGATGTTGTCGCTTTGATACGTTAGTGTCTGTGTGTCTATTTGTCATTTAAAAATGTGAAGAAAAAAACATTGTATATATTTACAATTTGTTTCATCCTCAAGCTTTACCTTGGATAACGTTGTAAGCAGATAGCTCCTATGTTAACAATTAAGAGACTCCGTTCTAACTTACAAAACATACTGCATGTTGAGACGTAACCCAAACTTTGTCATTATAATCGCTGTCATTTACATTTAGTACCTACAAAAATATATATTTTTTCTTTTTTTTAAGAAAAGGCAAAAAAGGCAACTGAATAGAACAAGTACACCCAATGTCATTTGAATTTAATTTAAAACGTCAATTTACTATTTAAATATAATGTACATTGTACACATTCATTTCATAAAAACAAGTTGGTATAATAGTTACGTATAGAATTATATTAAGGCATAAACTGAGCATCATTTTTTATCACTAATGAATATCCTTGAGCTTCGTATTAACTTTAATAACTTTATTTACCAGTTTTTTTTTGGTTTGTCTACAAAATCAGAATTTTGCTTTATAGTTTTATCAGGTTTAGAAGTTTTATCTGTGAGCATATAAATTATTTATTCACTTAATTCTTACGATACGGTACCTCACAAGGTAGAAAAAGGAAATCTTATAGGATCACTTTCTTGTTTGTTAAGACTATCTCGCGATCCCTTGGAGGTGTCAAACTAAAATTATAATATAATGAAATTATAATCAAATATCGTGGTCTACGTCGCTTGAAGTACACTATTCTTTTTATTAAAAAATAGAAATATGGGCACTTCCTTTTACAACAGATAATTAATTTCATACAAAATGAATGCTAACGCCCGCAAACTTCGGTTGTTTACTTTTATAAGTTGTACTTCCCGTTGGCCTACAATCAAGAAAATTAGTACGGAACGCTTGGTGATAGCTTATTATTATCGATGGGCTTGTAGACCGACTCGCACTTGGCCGCCTTTTTTATCATGACTCTTGTACCATGAGCCAAAAAAACTAGTTATGCATCATATATACTCGTTCTATATTACTGATTATTTGAGAAAGATAACGTAGTTTGAGGCCGCTGTGGGGCAAAGGTACAAAATCTGACTGAAAACACAACGCTTTTAGGTTCAATTCCCTCTTAGGGATTTTACCACCCAACATGGAATGCCTCGAGTTTCGAGCCGAGCAGAGAGAAAGGGGAGTGAATATTTAGTGTTTCACCACTTAACTCTCTCTGTCTACCCTGCTCTATGCGGGATACAGCGTGAAGCTAAAAAGAACCGTGCGAGATGGCCAGCACTTAGTTTTGCTAGACTGAGAAAAATATAGTTGGAAACGAACTCACTCTCAAGTCCCATTTAGTGCTATATACTCAGATATTGAGCATTACGCAACGTTAGTGTCAAAATAATTAAAAAAAATGAAATAAAAAATAATTAATAAATCGACAAGTTTAAAGTGGATTTCCGCTAAGTTGCTAAACAACGTAATAGGCTAATAGCCACATTAACAAACACATCGGCTTCGATGCAATTGCTTGTTTTTCGCAACTACGTAAGTGTACTACGTAGTCTACTACTCGGTATCGTAATCCTTAAGGCCGCACGCCGAGACATCGATTAGTATCGAATTCGCATTAAAACATATATAAATATATAGATTTGCATTGATTTGTTTTTTTTTTACAGTTAAACTCTAATTGCCAAGTGTAGTTATTTTAGAGATTTGTAAAGGTTCTAACAGTAGACAGATTCTACATTGATATTTTTTTAAAGTCTTATTTGTAAAGTAAAAAAAAAATCTTGTATTATTTATTTATGAATATTTTTATTTTTTAATTAGCGTTTATTAACATTATGAATTAAGTATAGGACGTGCTAAGGATTTTCTCTGTGCCCGATAAATTTATGTAGAGCCAAAAATAAATAAAAAGACCTATCTTTTATTGGTTTAGATATATTAATCAGGTTAATATTTAGATTTTGACTTTTTTATTCTTGTGTATAATTGTTAATCAGAATTTATTTATTATATATGTCTTTTACATAATACGCACATACGTATTATATTATATTGTGCCATAAGGAATTTAATTACAAAATTCATAATTTGAGCAACTATATTAACAATTATATATAATAATAGTCAAACAATAGGCCGCATTAATAAAGTAAAATAAGAAAAAATCTGAGAGGCTTCCTCCTTTACCAGTTAACATAACTGGCATATACTGACGTACCATAATACAAAGACAAACACTCACAACCGACGCAGCCACGCTCCGGTACGATCGTGGCCCAGCGTTTGCGTGTTTTATTTTTAATTTTTTAAAATTTCGTGTTGTGGTAATTATTCGCGCCATTTTTAAGTGACAGTGACATATATATTTTGTGTTTTCATTTTATTTGGTGACGTTGTAAAACGGATTTTAAATATTGGTAAGTATTTTTATAGAGTTAAGAAATTAAATGAAATGTTCTATCTATGAGGAAGTTTAAGTTAAGCGCTTTTTATTGCGCAAGTTTCCGTATTTATTAGAAAAACAGTAAATTATATAACTGTTCTAATATATTATATATTAATGTGTATGTATATATAATTTCATCGAAAGTTTTTATTTTTCCTGTAGTTTTGTTTGGAAAAGTAAAAGTTTTGTAGCGTTGTTGCGTTGTGACGAAAATACCTACCTACCTGTCTTTTAGTAAGTATCGCGCTGTAAGAAATCAAGGTTGGTAGGAGAAAGTGGCCCAGGCATGAATGAGCGAACGCAAGACTATATACAGTACGGTCGACGAGTCGTGGCCGCGCTGAAGTTAGTTGCAGATGGCTGCGCAGATTTGATTTTAGGGATATTTCTTATTCTTGATTATTTTCTTTCCTAGTGAGAATAATTAATGCGCAAAAGTTAATAAAACCTAACTTCAGGGCGGCCACGACTCGTCGAATGTACTGTACCGCTTTATCAAAACATTTAACTGATTCGTTACGACGTGCGACGTTAAAACGTTTATCACATCCTTATTTTACTTGAATCATCACTATTTATTTAAAATATATTAAACATTCGAGTTTTTTTATCTTTAAAATATATTATCTCCAAAAATATATTATACGTGTGTATTTAATAGATATTTTTATTACAGTAATAAGCATAAAACCTTGCGTGGTTTTTTGTTTATTACATAATAATTTGCTATCGTCGTTGTAAATAATGAAGCTATACATATATTGCTAGTAAATTAACTTACTATAACACTAATATTATATTTATATTATGTAACATTCACTAAGAATCTCTCGTAACTAATCGTACATCAATATTAGTCGTCTAAATAAATCATAATTTACTTTCTTATAATACAAAAAAAGTTTTGTTTAAGTGCTTTTAGTATTACACGACACAAAGAATATTACATGCCATAGTGCGCAATGGCACAAACGTGTGACTTTAAACGCGAATGGTTCGATTCTCATTTGGAGAAATGAATGTTATTTATTAATATTTTCAATTCTTTGCTCTACTAACAAGGCAAAGCGCGGCGTAGAGTTCCGCCACTCAACACGCAATGCCTCGAAAAATAAGCGGAAAGCGGGGAACTGACTGTCTTAACCGTTCCGTCTGGCTACCCTGCTATATGCGGGATACAGTGTAAAAAAAAAGAATATTGTATTGTAATAAGTGTTGTTTTGTGTTAGTCATTTTAGTATAAAATTAAGAATATTATTGTGTTTGAAGAAGTGATGTCTTAAGTGTTATTATAGAAGATAAATTAACATAGTTGTCTTTTAAAAAAGTTTTTTCGTAGTGATATTGACGAAACGATGAGAAATTGCCGACGAAGCAAACAGTGGGCGAAGTCATCTAGTACAGTTATAATATTATATACTAGAGGGCGCGCGCGGCTTCGCCCGCTTATTAGGAGTGAATTCTAAAAAACCACGAAACACGTGTTCATTAAAATATTTTTAACAATCTGAATTTAAATTTTTATAAAAATCGGTGGCAATTTAAAGATTTTTCCATATAAACTTTCAACCTCTTATTTGAACCCTTAGGGGGTGAATTCTAAAAAACCATGAAACACGTGTTCAATGAAATATTTTTAAGAGTCTGAATTTCAAATTTTATAAAAATCGGTGCAGATTAAATTTTTTTTCCATACAAACTTTCAACCCCTATTTCATCCCTTTAGGGTTAAAATTTTTCAAATTCCCTTCATAGTGGATGTCCAGAATATGAAAATAAATATCTGCCCAAATTTCACGTTTCTACCATCAGCGGTTACGGCTATGCGTGCGTCTTACCTCAGTCAGTCAGCACAAGTCCTTTTATATATATAGATAGATGAAAGAGAATAAGGATACCTACATAAATAGAAAAATATTGATTATGTAACAAGCAATATAAAATACTTAATCTGATTTTAATTTGACAAAATACTTCTTTTTCCATTTTTTTATATGTTTAGACATTTCCAGGATAGACGAGCACAATTTTCCGTTGTGTAATAATATTTACCGTGATGTAATAATATAGCGTATATACAGGATTTCTCGATAAATGGAGTATCCAATACAAAAATTATTGAGTAGATAGTTCCTGAGATACGATAAGCGTATTTATTTTACCTAACAAACTTTTCACTTTTATAGTATTGGGTATAGTTTTTTTAGCTTTACGCTGAATTCCACACAAAGCTAGGCTAGGCAGGAACTTGGAAACCTACCGTTAAGACACTCTGTCCCATTTAAGACACTTTCGTTCTTTACTTATCGACTTCATTTTTTTATTTATAACAATTGCAGAATCATCACACACTTTTATTATCCGGAACAAAATGGTAATATCGTTTTCATTATATGACCATATATGGATATTACATAAAAATCACTGCACTGTTAAGATCTTTCGTGAACACAAGTCATAAATTACATTGAAAGTAAAGTGGAAAAAGAAAGTCGGAAGTTTAATCGAAATCTGTTCAATATCATAATGCTCATATAATACACTAGTGGGCGCCTGCAACTCCCTTTAAGTGCTCCGTTTTCGTAGACGTAGAATAAAACGTAAGGATTTTATCTGCCCGTTTTTATCTGTTCCCGTAAGGATTTGAAGAAATCTTCTCTTAGTGCTCAAGGATGTGACTGTAACGCGACGGCTGTAGTTTCGATTCCCACTCGAGGGAATTAAGCCTCGGAGCCCGAAGGCAATGCCTCGAAAAATTCGGCGTACAGTGGGGAACGGAATGTCTTAACATTATCACTCAGCAGTAGCTTCCTGCTGAGTGCGGGATACAGCGTGAAGCTGATTCTCTTAGTGCTCCCTTACACTTCCCAAGGTAGATATGTAGGGGACCAAATACCAAATTATATCAAATTATAGCATTCCACGTAATTTCGGCTATGCGCTGTGTATCGGTCACACAGTTACGGAAGAGTTTTTTATATATAGATTTTTATGAAATTGTATCTAAACTATTTTAATGCTCGCTCTATAAGATCTTTGGTTTTCTCGATTATTACACATTTTAAATGAAACTATTAAACCGGATTAATGGCGGTTAACTTTTATTTTGTAGGTATTATACATTTCGAACACTTTGCAGTAGTCCGTGGTTACGACTAGACAGGCTACTGTACAATACTAAATATAAGCGATTAAACCAGGTAAATAGTGTCATTTTGAACGCCCTAATATTAGGAAGTACTGGTAAATTAAAAATGTGTTTTGATTTGGATAGTCCCATTATCCAGGAAGTTACAATTTAATAAATGTACGGTATTAAGGACCGTACAATACGTACGTACGTTTTTAAACATTGCAAATTTTGTGTAATTTTTATATCCTTGACAAGTTGTGGTTTACGTTGGATTAGAAGTGAGATTATAATTTTAACACACCATCAAACGTAAAATAGCATTTCATTCTTTTACCGCAGGAATTTGAAATAAAATTCACGTCATTTTTCACCATTAGGAAAAAATTGCACGTACGAAAGTATGTATTTATGTATTTCTCAGAATTTATTTACGCACCACTGAAAAATTATGTTTCAATTCAAATTCAATTGTTCAAAATCGAAAATTATTAAACATGGTCTAGTCAGACAAAAAAATAGTTTTATTTACATTTTAACTTAGACCACTACACATAGAATATCTCATAAACATTCATAAAGCATAAGTCACAACAAAAATCAACCTAATGGACTATAATTAACAAGTTACGCTTAAAATCTTAACTAATGATACTTGTCACGTGTCAAAAAAAATTAAGTTGTATTTATCATTCGAACGAATGAACAGTTTGTTTATTTATTATATAGAGTTTATGTTGTATTTTTTAGATAAGAATTTGAAAGTAGCGGGACTCGAATTCGCGCCTCTTAGAAACCCTCCAAACGCTCTAGCAAATTGCCATATCACTCTTATCGAACTAAATCGAAATCTCTGCTTATTTCTAGTACCAAATGTTTTTTCTAAATACGAATATATTGTAATGCTATTTATGAAGTATTTTATCAGTAGGTCTCCGTACCTCTTAAGGAAAAAAGGAACCTTTATAGGATCATTTTGTTGTCCGTCCGTCCGTTCGCCTGTCTATCTATTAAGAGCCTTTATTTTAGGAGCGCTTGGAGATAATATCAAACTATATACTTAAGTTTACGGTCCCCTGCTTTACTAAAAAAGGCGTATTTGTACATTTACTTAAAAAAAAAATATGACCGTTTATATCGCAAAAAAACTCTCAATAAGATTTTAAAATTAAATTAAATTAAATTAAATCAAAATTAAATCAGCTTCACGCTGTATCCCGCACACAGCAGGGTAGACAGAGGGAACATAGTGCTAAGACACTCCGTTCCCCACTTTGAGTGGCAGAACTCACGCCGCGCTTAGCCTCGACACCAGAGCGAAGAAATGGAAATATAAATTTAAGTAAATATTTCATCTCCTCGAGTGGGGTTCGTTTTTACTGTCACACTTCGTGCCGATGCGCCACGACTGGCCCCAATAAGATTTTACTTTGTCAATTAATTGAAATATATAAGAAATTCAAATAAAACCGGGAGTATCTCACGTATTTTTGTCATATTATTGCGGCTTTATATTTATACGAACTAAAACTGGAGAGCACAACGTTTAAACACTAGTTTCCTTCTGTTAAACTCTCAACGCGCAGGGAATACATGAACATATAAATACGAAACAGTACAAATTTTTAATCCTTCAACCCATGTGGGTTGGTAGACTATTTAGTAAGGTAGGCAAAGGATTTTGTCAAGACACTTCGCACTCATTTTTCCGCCCAAATTAGAGACATTACGTTTTAAATAGCAGAAATTAACACTGTATTTTGTTTTCCTAGGGCGTAGAAAGAAATATAATTTAAATCGTCTCAGAATCGAACCCACAACGATCTCATGTACATTCATATGCTGTTCTACTGGTACATGATGGCTTAAACATTATTTAAAAAAAATATATTGATGTAATTATTTTCTTTATTTCACTAGCTTGATATTGTCGCAAAGTTTGGCATACTGTTAAAAGAGAAAGTGATTTCGTATTTTGGTTCTTAAAATGTGTCATTGCTTACATTGATTACTAAGCACTTGCTGGTTGGTGTACGTGAAAAATGAAACGGCAATTGAATCTGCTCACTTTTTTTCTAAATTTAATTCTAAGCATCTTAAAGGATTAGGAATTTTATATTAAATAAAGAATTTTGTTTACCAAAAGTGTGATATGGTAAAATTATTTTTTTTATTTTGTACTCGGTGGTTTTCAGTATAGTCGTCACTTTTAAGGGAAAGTGCATATACTTAATATTACACTTCGACGTTCATGATATGATACGAAACAGATACATATTTATTTAGTTGTATTTCATCATCAATTGACCATGTAGGCTGAGCAACAACACCGCTGGTTAAGATTTTTGTTATTACTATAAACATTTTATCCATTATCTTAATAATATACGTATTGTGTATTCAGGACGCAAGCATATTTAAATAATATATGTCATGTAGTTATTATAAGAAAAGTCTTTGGATCATCTTTATGTTTGTTGTTTTCTTAATTTTTGAAAGCTTCACGTTGCAGCAAGGCAGGTAAAGTTATGTTTTGTTACCAGGATTAAAAGAAAGGAGAATAATTTATTCCTTTGCCACTTGGTAATCGAACTCACAATCGCATCGCATTTACAGTCAGACAAGGAGAAAAAGGAAAAATGTTAGACCTACTGTTATGGTAAAACCTCTTCTTGTAAAGTAATATCTAAGTAAGACGATTTAAATTTTATTAACATTCCATTGAACTATACCTGAGTCATAGTACGTGTTATTACTAGTACTCACTACTAGGTCACAGTTACAGGATGTAAACAATTAATATCTCAGTTTATTGCCTACTTTATATTATTACTACTAGATTTAGTTCAATTTTGAAAATATTTAAGCAAAGCAGTATTTTAACTCAAGCCTAAACAATATGGTCATTTTTAGGGTTCCGTACTTCTAAAGTAAAAACAATTATAAGATCACAAGCTTGTCAAGACCATTTTTACCTCGAAATTGTGTAGGGGTATCAAACTGAAGTTGATATCAAATATTCAGATCTACGGTTTCTTGGAACAAAGAGAAAATCATTTTAAATTTTTTAAAGTATTAATCCCTCGTTAGACGCTGTGCCGCAAGGCCACAACGGCCTGAATGATGACGATAATACAACAAGATTACTAATAATATTAAACTCATCAATCATTGTTACACTCTCATCGTTAACTGTAGCGCGGGTGCCTGTGTCGCGTGCGCCTTAATAGGTGGTAAACATAAGAACCAA
>DWMY01002680.1:0-11378 GCA_018249775.1 Heliconius hecalesia formosus
TCTAAGTAAAATTTTGTAAAATAATGTAAAGTTAAAAATATAATTTTCCTATTATAGGTATTAATTGTATGTAAACGATAATGTAATTAATATATATGATAAGGAAATTAGATATAATAATACATTTCAAAAGGGTACGGACCAAGTGTCTGTAGTGTTAAGAAATAACAATAAAAAAAAAAAATAGATGGCCATTTCATACGTAAGATGTTTCTTAATAAATAGTAGTGATGCGCCGAATCGTGGTTACACCGAATAACCGAATACCGAATACTATTCGGTTTAAATTTTACCAAACCGGATATTCGGCCGAATTATTTGGTTTACCACTTTTTCGTTGTTTTGCCGCGTAAACAGATTTTATCATGCTACCTGTCGTCGCTGGCTACATAACGAACGGGCCCTACCTCACCGCCACCCGAAAGCACGAAATTTCAAAAATTATCCAAATGTGCCAGAAATTGCCTATATAATACCTAAGTATACATTGTTGGACCCTCGATTTAGAATAAGATTTCGTGCTTCTGAAAATTGCGAGCTGGAACTATAACAAACAGGAAAAGACCTCTACAAAAAATATTTTTTTTAGAGGAATATTATGTGGCGTTTTATAACTGTTGTGAAGAACTTCCTTGTCTTGACGAATCTTGTCACTGCAGAAGATCCTAAAAGTCCAATCGCTGTGTTATTAGATAGTTATAGGTGAAGGGTACCTTCAAAAAGCGCCTTTATCTTCCTTCACCTTAAAGGCTGGCAAGGCACCTAGCTCCTCTGTCATGGGTGATTCACTATCATGTACGCTTGTTTCTGTATATTTTTTTATGGAGGACTACCCCCATAACCTCAATACGTTTGCTACATACTGATAGTAATAACTGAAAAAAAAACTTTCCTTCTTGCCTGAATGCACATTTAATAAAAGCCGACTCAGCTCTTTATAATCAAATCGTTTTCCACGGACATCATTTTCAAATTTCGGAACAAATAATAATCACTAGGTGCCAACTCTGGGCCATAGGGTGAGTGGTTGATGTCTTCAAAGCCACATTCGCGAACATTAGTCTTGGACACACGCGTCATATGGAACGTTGACACGGAGAAATAAAGCATCGGCGGCCAATTTCCGGCCGTCTTTTTCTTTAATTTCTTCCGTCCGTCTTTTTCTTTAATTTCTTCCCTTAAATTAGGCCAAGTTGAAATATTCGAAAATACTCAAAGCATTTTCACCACAGAGCTCCATAGCTGCCTACGTCACTCGACTCGGATCGATCGATCGATTTAATAAGGAATTTAACACAGCGTGGTGCTCAACCACATACACTTGCAAAAACATAGCACAACACATTTAATTTTAATACTTTTAAATATTTATTTTACTTTGATAATATTGGTAATGTAGCTGGTTTTGTTTGATTTTTTTTTAGTAATATTTTACTTTGGTTACGTTTACTTATTATTTTTGTTCATTTAAATTAGTTAGATATTTTTTCTAATAATAAGCATTTTATCTACTTATAATTCTTTTTCAGATTATTATGATCATTTAGGCGTATATTTTCTTACCAATCCTTTTCAAAACTGAAAACAATTTCATAAATATATTTAATAAGCATTCGTATAGTTCAAGCGAGCGAAGCCGCGTCCGGGTCCGCTAGTATTAATTATACATTTAAAATGTTGATTTGTAGTTTACAAATATTATTTTGAATTTTAAAAATAACTGCTGATTTAAGACTTAAAAGAAACGTTGATTGTATTAACTATAAGTTAAGAATAAATATGTTGAATTGAGATTTCAAAGTAAATATTTATATGAAGTTAATTGCTATATTTTATTAACTTTACTCATTTAACTTATAATAATAATAATTTAAATCTTACATAAGACATTATCTTTCATTTCTACTGAGTCGTGCAGCCAATTAAATAAAAATAATCGAACCGAATATATTCGGCACCATAACCGAATAATTCGCCCGAATACGAATAGTGAAAAAGATGCCGAATACACCGAATACCGAATACCAAACGAATATTCGGCGCATCTCTAGTAAATAGTAATTTAATGTTTTTTTGTTCTACTTTAAGAAATTTATTTGTAACAAACAAATTTGTACAATTTTCACCTATTTAGGTGAAATTTGTATTTTACTAGATCTATTCTGGAATTCTACACAATTAAATAATTGTGTAAAGATATCTCTTTTTCACTCGTCAATCATTCTGGTAATTTCTTCTTTATTTTCCACATAAAATGGCATTGCAAAAGTAAATTGTGCTCAACTGGTACGCTTGAAACGCCATATGCGAAAAATGGAACTGAAGAATAATATTACCAACACCGTGCTTTTTTAGCCCTGGTACCAAAATAAAATATTAATTAATGATTCATTCTTCTAGTGGAAATCGAACCCACAACCGTAGAGTTACGGTCAGTGGCAGGCACCTTGTATTTTATATTATATTTTTTTCTACCTGGGTACAATAGATATTTTCTTGAACAAGATTCCAATTTACAAGTATCATATTATACTCAATGTAGCGGAAATCAACTCCGCGTTTCAATAATTTACACAACGCCAAAATTATTTACACCTCCGAGTGGGAATTGAATTCACAACCTTCTCGTTTATAGTCAGACGCTGTGCCGCTGCGTCACGACAGCCTTATTTTTATAATTTTATTTGAAAAAAAAAAATCTTTAACTTTTTCAATATATGTAAATTTTTAACTATTATAATTATTATTGGATGAAAATTCTTAATTTTAACACCTCTAAAAATAAGGCACGGTAAGGCCTTATACGTGATTAAGAGAAAGGATAAGAAGCTTAAGTCGTCCTTTAATATTCGAGAAACCACAAGAATAAGGTTTTAAATTATTATAATATTAAGTAATAAGCATTTATGTACTACGAATATAATCTAAAAATTATTATAAATAAATTTTATTTTTTGCATTTTCAATTTTAATTTAAATAAACGCTCTGTTAAATGAAGCGCAGCGTTGAGTTTCGCAAATGAACACACTACATATCGAAAAAAATCGGAGAGGGGGGATCAGATATTTTGGAAAAAGCTAAAGTATATTTAATATCTGGAACTCGGGCGGAAAGTGAAGAATGAAGTGTGGTGACACTATATTCTCTCTACCTATTCTGCTATATACCGTATACAGCGTGAAGCTACACTCACACAACAAAAAGATAAAGAACGACAAACCATCAAGCCCTTCTGGCGAAGTAACATTGAGCAGGAAATAAGATTGCGAAATATAAATCAATAATATAAATAATATTACAATCGTCTTAGATAAATTGAGGCCATTCACGCTTTTAGGTGTTTTTCATCAGGAAAAGATAAAAGAAAGAAAAAATGTTATCCTGAAAATCAAACGCCGTTGATGTCTCTAAGGGATTTGCGTTTTACATATATAAATTTCAGAAACAAATAAACTTATGTTATGGTTGCCATTGTTTTGAAAGTTTGGAAATAAAGGATAATATATCAATTTGGGTGGTTGGCATATCAAAATGTTACTCACTACACAAATTGAGGCATCCCGCACTTAGAGGGGTACAACGGAACCTGGGAACCTCGAGTGGGAGTCAAACCCACACTTATGGCCCGGAGCCTTGATTGGCCTCAACAATAAAATGTGTTAACACTAGATTTTCCCAGTCTACTCTATCAAGAGCGGGAAGCCAAAAAAAACTTTGAGAGGCGATGTCTATGTAAGGAAACTATATTTTCAATGCTAAAAGTTGGCCAATCAAAATGAAGATGAAAACAGATAGTGAATCTTTTTTACCTCGACCGTTGTGAATACCCCTTTATAGCCTTTATAGCCCCTTTTGGCATTATTCGAATTTGAAAATATATTTCAGTATTTTTTTATTATATTATCGCAGGCAATTTAGTTTGTTATAATATTATTATAGAGTAGCCTTATAGTAATATGGAAGGGTTTATTATTATCAATACTTTATGTAGAATTTAAAAATGAATATAATTTTGATGATTTGCGCGTAAATAACAATTTAAATGTTATAAAATGAAAATCTAAGTAATGCTACTGTCGCAAAGTACTATATATCGGAATGAATTTGATTTTTTTTAAAATATAGACTATATTTATTGACAGTGGTAAGACATTCGGATCCCATTAAGATAAATCCTTCGAATTCTCGAGACATTGCGTGTTGAGCGACGGAACTCAATGTCACGGTTTGCCTCGTTACCAGAGTGAGGAAATGAAAATATTGAATATTTCATTTACACCAGTGGGAATAAAACCCACAACCGTCACTTTTACTTGATACAATGTACGGTCAGAAATATTTTATAATATTTTGAATGTAGAGATTAAGCAAGAAACATGATTATTAGTTCTTGAATTAAATACATAGCAATTATCCTCAAAGAGACACGTGGCTAACTTATACATGAAAGTTCTAGCCTCAAATGTCATAACAGACTAACAGGCTGTGGCTTTATGTCATAGTTCTTAGATGGCATATCCTTAAAAGCAAATATGACGCTTGAAATTTTTATTAATATAACAAAATAAAGAGTAGATAGTTCTTTTCATGATAGCTACGCGGTTTGTGGTGAATTAGTATTTTACAAATGATTTTATCCATTTAATCTGGTAATGAGACACGGCGCTGGGTTGAGTTCCACCACTAAACACACAATGCGGAGTCCGGTGAAAAATTTGACACGGAACTTAATGGGAACAAAGTCTTAACCCTACCCTGTTGTGTATGGGGTAAACGTGAAGCTATTAAAAATATATATTCCTTTATCTTCGGGGAGTTGGGTTACGCCAAAACCAGGTGTTTTGGCGTAACCATCTTTTAGTATTCAGTAAACATCTTGAATATCTTATTTCTACTTTAGGTTCAAATATTTAGTGGGTACTATGATGTTTTTCTTTATCCTCTTCTATTATTTAAATATCTAATATAATAAAATAAATTCAGCATATTGGATCGTAAAAACAAGTCAACGATATATGAATCGATTGACGTTGCGTTATAAACTACAGTACCGGGGGAAACCTCAGTTAACCTTCAAAAACAGAGTATCAAAGATACGTAAAAATTAGGAGGACTCTCCAGAGGGCATGTAGGAAGAGGATGAAAAAAGAGATCGAATAGGCAAAAGAGATATGGAGAGAACGTATCATTTGGTGCTCTGTTCTATCTGGCTACTCTGCGAAGGATACAGGGTTAAACTAAATTAGTTTAAGTTTAAATAAAAGACATGGCATCGTGGCGCTGCGGTACGAAGTGTGACTGCAAAACCGACTGGTTGTGGGTTCGATCTCCACTTGAGGAGATGAAATATTTACTTAAATTTATATTTCCATTTCTTTGTTCTGGTGTCGAGGCTAAGCGCGGCGTTGAGTTCTGACACTCAACACGCAACGCCTCCAGAATTCGGCAGAAGGTGGGGAACGGAGTGTCTTAACACTGGTTCCCTCTGCCTACCCTGCTGTGTGCGGGATACAGCGTGAAGCTGATTAATTTTTTAAATGAAACCTATTATCATCGCCCACGTCCTAATTTCATAATTGAATCACATTGTATATATGTAATGATCAATTAATTATGAAACTAAATCATATTAAATATTCTACTGCAATAAATTTATTTACCAACTAAACACTTTCATTTATATTATTTATAATAGTCGTTATATACGTACGTTATATATATATATAACGTCTCATTGTACAATAGGATGGTTGTGGGTTCGATTCTCACTAAAACTGAAAAATAAATTATATCCATTTTTCCGCTCTGGCTCTGACACCGCTATAACCTTTTATTACATGTATTAACTCTAAGTTAAAATATTTTTTTCATTAAGCAAAATTTGAAAAAACTTTTTTTTGTAAAATGAGCGGAAAATTGAATTATAAATAAATTAAAAAAAAGAAATTTGAGGCCAGTCGTAGCGCAGCGGCACGAAGTGTGACTGTAAATCCGACTGGTTGTGGGTTCGATCCCCACTAACGAGGAGATGAAATATTTACTTAAATGTATAATTCCATTGCTTCGTTCTGGTGTCAAGGCTAAGCGCTGCGTTGAGTTCTGCCACTCAACATGCAATGCCTTCAGAAATCGGCAGAAAGTGGGGAACGGAGTGTCTTAACATTAGGTTCCCTCTGCCTACCCTGCTGTGTGCGGGATACAGCGTGAAGCTGATTTTTAAAAAAGAAAAATATCTAAAATGAACGTAACTTTTCCAACCGTTGATGTACAAGATATTTATTTTTTGATATTTGATTCAAAAATAACCAAAGAAGTATTATTCGTAACTTAGAGAAAAAAAAGTAAAGGCTTCATAAAAGGAAACGTTCATTGATCGAACGGCAATTGTTGGAGACTTAGCGCGGACAGCTTACAAAAATGTTTTCATTTCCATCCTTTTACAAAAGCTTTGTGAAATGGCTTTCGAATATTTTAAAATATTTTATGGATATTGTGATGTTCCGTTTGAAGACTGTATTTATAACTTTGACAGAAACTGGGTAGCAGATATGAGAAATGTTCTTATTTTTTCATACGGCTAATAAGACAATGCGCGGCGTTGAGTTACGCCACTCAGGACATAATGTCTAAAAAATTTTGCGCTATATGCGGAACGGAGTGTCATGCTATACCTGGGATACAGCCCCCTGGGATAACCCACGACCGTCGCGTTTACATTCACATGCTTATTCCGCTGCATTTTAAAATCATATAACACGAAGTTTATTAAAAGTTGAGGCCAGTCGTGGCGCAGAGGCACAAGTGTGTAATTAAGTTGTATATGCGACTGGTTGTGGATTCGATTGCAACTCGATTAATTGAAATATTTAATATTTTAATCTCTTCGGTCTGGTGTTGAGGCAAAGCGCAGCGTTAAGTTTCCCCAATGAACACGCATTTCCTCGAGAATTTGACAGAAAAAGGGGGAACAGAACTGTCTTAATAAGAACGGAGTGTCTTAACTCTAAATTACCAGGTTCCCTCTCCTACCCTGCTATGAGAGAGGGAACAGCGTGAAACTAAAAAAAAAATTTAAACACAGTTATCGTTTCAAGTTCACTCCTGATAAAAGATTGTCAACTTTCCATATATTTTCATATCACATTACATAAAGCTTCAGTTTGCTGAGCCTAGACTTTAAACACTCGGTCTCGTGTCACGGACGAGCTGAAATAGACTAGTTAAGTGCATGATTCCATTAACTAAATGAAGTAAGGTGAACTTTCTTGAGAAAAAACGTTTATTTGAATTTGCACTTTCATAGGTGATAGAGTACTTACTGTTATTGAATAAAGCTTATTACATTTGGTCTTCATAATATTTAAAAAAGGAATTTTCGTCTTGATTCACAAAGGAAGCAAAAGCTTATTGTTAAGGAGACGTTATTCACGTTCCTCTACATTTTTGGAATACGAATTTTTCTCAATGCCTCAAAAATTTGGACAGCAGTGTCATAATGGAGAACGGAGTACCTTAATACTAAGTTCCCAGGTCCCCTCTGCCTACTAAAAAAATAATACATACTAACTTTCCCCTGACTTGGATGTGCACCTACTATTTTACTGCAGACCTTTTCACACAGCTATGATGACATCATCCATATGATACAAGAAGATAAAAATTTAACGTCATATAATAACGCAGAGTATATTTTTCCACAGATTGCAGTAAGTTTTAAAAGCGAATACCATTTCATAAATAATTTTAATTGTTCATATTCCCATTTTAAGCTTCAAGTGCGAAATCGGGGTGGAAATGAGTTTTTTTTTTATTCGTCACATTGGCTAAGTGCCAAGCAAGTGGGTGAAAACTTAGTTTGGCATGAGGGCTAAAATTACTTTGAACACATTTTACAATAAATATACATGAAATATCTATTATCTGAGCAGTTGGGTGTTAATCATATCCGAATTGAGCTTATATACTGTATTTTTGAAATGGCCAGTTTAAAGAAATTAAAACGTCTTCAAATATTTGTTAACAACTTAGTTACTTATATTATATCTAGCATACATGTCCCCTCCAGAAATGGGTAAATACCCATATCGCGAAAATTGTTAGATTGATTTTAATGAAACTTTGACTTCACTCTAAGGAATCGATTTTTTTTATTTTATTTATTTTTTCGCTTTTACCTTGTTACCAGAGTGAAGAAATGAAAACATTAAATATTTGATTTGCTCGAGTGGAAATCGTGCCTACAAAATATCGCGTTTACAGTAGCAGCACTTGTGCCCTTGTGCCACGAGTGGCCTCGATATATGTATATACAGTATGGCTTTTAGCAAAGCCTTATGAAATATCCTTATAAAAGGTCAAAATATATTTTAGGGAAATATCCTCAAATATATTTTTATTAATAATTTAACGGTAATTAAATCAAATTTTCAATTGCTTACTTATGATAATGATTATGACGTTAAACGTGTTGAGTTAGCAACAAAACAAGACTAAAGTTTACATCAAGTGGTGCACGATATATATAAGCGTACGATTAGTGGTCAGAGCACATGGATGGTTCTCAAGAGGCGCGGGTTCAAATCTAGCTACGTTACAGTCTATAGTATTTTTGTCAAATGTACTTTGTCTAGTCAATATTTGAATATACTAAGCACTAACCTGTCGCATGAAGTTTTCTCAACGGATCCACAATAGCAAAGTACCGATCAGCTGATAACGCAGTCAGTGTGAATACCGAGACGCCTATACTGACGTCCTTAGCTGCTTCTGACACCCTGCACACAGTGACACCCCACGGCCAGGACTCCAAGGTGTATACGAGGGAGGTGAACGGCACACATGTGACTATTACCAGCAGGTCTGCCAGAGCCAGGGAGAGTATGTATCTGTTGGATAAAGATTTCTTATGATTATTCATATTTTTTATAGAATTGCTTTGATTTTTTTTTCAGAGGCGCGGAGTCCTGTCCATTGAATCCAATTTTTATATTTCTTTTTCTTTCTTTATGGTTACGAAGAGTATCTGTCTGCATGTGATGGTTTTGGATTAGGTTCTTGATTATGATTTTTTTTTGTAATAAGAATATATATTTTTTTATCAGTTTACGGAGAAATATTTGATAGTTATATATTACACAATCATTTTTTAATTGTTACTTTTATTACTGCTAAAAAAATATAAATGAAAATGCATAATGATATTATAATACAATTAACCAATAAAATTTCTTGTAAATTCATAGATACAAGTTATTAATTCATTTTAGCTTCTATGTGTACAATATATAAAATCCTGAAATTGGTACGGAACCCTCGGTGGAAGAGTCCTGTGGTAATTTTTACATAATAGTCAAATAATTAAAAACGTATTAATTATTTGACTATTATGTAAAAATTACCACAGAAATAAATATATATTACAAATCACATTTTTTATGTGTTTTATATTATGTAATAATTACTTTAATAGTAATTTATACTATTACATTAATAGTAATTTATATTATGTAATAAAAAAGTTTAACATAAAAATATTTTTTTATTTAATTTATTTTCAAGTTTTTAGGTTTGTTGCTAGATGATACTTTTCATCTACTAATCAAGCCCTTGCATTAGACACCTATATTGAGGTAGTTGTATAAAATATGTAATCCGCCATTTTGTCGTGGCGGCCATCTTGAATTTATTTTTTTTATAGTGTGCTCTATTCTACCAATAAAGCCCTTTCATTTGATACCCATAAAGAGGTTGTTGTGAAGTAATATGTGATCCGCCATTTTGTATCGGCGGCCATTTTGGATTTACAGGCACAACTTTTTTTATTTTATTGTATTGTCACCAGAATCAAAGGCGTATACCAAATTTCAGATCAATCGATTAACGGGAAGAGGGTTAAATTTCAATTACTAAATTTGACCCAAACAAACAAACGGGGAGAGCTAAATAAAACCGTTTAATAATAAAAAATGAGATACTCTCGAAATAAAAAAAAACCCCGCTAAGTCTGATAATACAGAGGAAATAAAAATATTGTACTATTTGCCATTGTTATAGTATAGAATTTTGTAAAAAATATCGCTTGTTAAATCTGTCTGCGAAGTAAAAGAAGTTTTAGAAACAAGGGCCCTGTTGAAAGTTTTCCAAGTTTAAGAGGCAAATAAAAATAAAAATCTTTTCACATTTAAGAAAAGTCTACTGTAATATTGCCATGTGTTTTTTGCTCGTATAAACGAAATAATAGTGAATACATGTACATGTCTTCTTTCACTTTCATTGATGAAATTTAAAATAATTACAATATCCTTTTTCAACATCATCAACTAATTTCAAATGAAAATAGCTTTTTTTCAGCTTTACCACTAATAATCTCATGTCAAGATAGTCACGTGTGTTTAGTGAAATATATGCTGAGTAAAGGAACTTAACTCTCTGCTTTGATTTTCCAGAAGTCAAACATGGAAACTAAAATATTATATATCTCGATTTAGGATCGAAACCACAACCAACGCGTTAACAGTCAGATACTGCACATTACAAGAACATTTATTAATGTATAGATCTGTTTATATATACTCAATATATATTTTAGTACTTCATTTTTTAAATGTTTTAATAAAATTGGAACTCTATATACTAGAAGATCTTCCTATATTTAGTTTTACTTACTTTTTATGTAAATAAGATGTGACAAGGGTATGAAAGACAGATCGTAATGAAGAGCGGCCGGGGCTAGTGGGGCGGGTTTCGCACTTAATTTCAAGTCTTAAGTTTAGTGTAAGGATAAGGTATTTCGAGGGTAAAATGATGTAATATAGTGTTTCCTATAAGACTTCCTTTCGGTGACAAATCATTCATTCCTCACTTTTTGAATAAAATAAAATAACACCCTCTAAGCTTTCAAACATAGTTTTATTTACATATATATACTTATATAAGAAATTATCTCCAATTTACTATCGCAGTTTATTAAAATGCAATAAATGTATAAAAAAGTTGACCTTTGAGAACACAGTATCGACGATAATGGAGAAAGGTATCTAAAAGAACATAGGGACTTCTAGGAGCGCATGTATGTAAAGGTTCAAAACAGCAAACGTGGCAGAAAGAGTTGAACGTAGTAAGAGGATTACTCCGTTCCGTCTAGATAAAGCATGCAGCTTAAGAAACAGAAAAGATGAAAGAAAGGTGTGTAAAATATCTCTTTTACCCGAATAAACTTCGAACTTAAAGATTTTATTGATCAGTAAAACATATTTTATTTTTGTACACATAATATTTATTTTCAGCTGTATGTTATCATAACGCACTTCCCATATGCAGAAAGAGAAGAACGAGAGAAATGGAGTTTCTCTCTGCCTAGCCTGCTGTGTGCGAGATA
>DWMY01002681.1:0-11377 GCA_018249775.1 Heliconius hecalesia formosus
TATTTTATCTTTTTGATAAAATTAATTAGAGCATATAACGTATTCGTACTCGAACACACAAACAAATTTCGTATCAAAAATGATTCACGATATTTATTCTTCTGTTGAAATTTAAATAGTTTAGTTTTTATCTTTGTATCTCGCATATCTACTGCAGATCCCTACTGGCGATTAAATTTAAATTGTTTTCATTTACCCCATTAATAATAAAGCAAATTACGAGAAAACGGAGTGCCTCGACACTAAAATTACACAACACAACTACATACATAAAAAATTGAGTGCGACTGTAAGCGCGACAGGTCGTTGGTCCGATACCAGCTCCAGGAAATAAATATTTCATATTTTCATTTCCTCGCTCTGGTAACAAAGCAAAGTGCGTCAACACCGGCACTCAAGTTCCACGCCTCAACATGCAATGCCTCCAGAAAGCAGAAAGTGAGAATAGAGTGTCTTAACACTAGGTTCCCAGGTTCCCTCTGTCTACTCTCCCATGTGCGGGACACAGCGCGAAATGTATAAACAGAAGAAAAATGACTAATTACTGAAATATCTCCACAGAATCCGCCATATTCGAAGAATGAGCGCTTGAGCCTCTCTACCATCTGTTCTCCGTCCGTCCGTCTTCAGTCAGCATGTTCGGCGGTAACGGCGGCTCGTACGGCGGCGAGTGCGGCGAGGGCTACGGGCTCGGGTACGTGGCGGGGGGCGGGCGCCTGCAGCAGTACGCGCACTTCGCCCCACACCAGACCTGGCATCACCACGCTCATCACGACACTTACGGTACGTTGAGATAACTAGTTTCATTCATTTGTAAGCCGGCTTTTGACATTTTAGAATGTTTAGAAAATATGAATATTGGACGGATAATGGGGAACGGAGTGTCTTAAAACTATGTTTCTTCAGCCTAACTTGATATTTGCGGGATAATACGAGAAGGTATGGGGTTAAAATTCAGCAATGGTAAGTAAGTCGTTCATTGTAAGTTATACTTACAGTTGTACGCAGTTCGATGGTATCTTCTATACTAACTTTTATCTAGACATGAATAACGATATAAAGGATTAGCGCAGTCTTACATACTGCCACCGTTAGAGGAAGCCCTGAGTATATCTTTAGGTACTCACACGTTTATTGACCCCATTTTTAAAAATATATTATTCACTGAAAGAACTTGCGTCACTGAATGTCAACGAAATCTATTGAAAACAGGAAAAAACTGCGTTAACTATTCATCGATTCAAGTTTAGCTTTACAAATTCCAATTAATACAATTTGTTAGTAATATCTAAGGAGTTATGCGGAGTCCACACTAATACACATACAATACACAATAAAAACACTAAAACATAACTCCATAAATATTACTAACAAAAAATTAGCCCTCGAGAAAAAATCTTTATATTTATACGAATGTATCAAATGCAACGTCCTGGCCCTCCGTCCTCCAGACACGCCCATTGCCCCTCTTGCATCAAGATTCAACTTCTTAAAATTGTTTCACTAACTATTGCAATTTCTAAAGAAATAAAATCTATTCTTTTAAATGTATTAATTTGCAAAATCCCTGAACTACCCTTTTTTTATCTTTATTCACCTCTTCCGATGTCCACCTGTTTCTCTTCTTCTGTGTTTTCCAGTTTCCTTGGGAATTTAGGGAAATCCTCTCTTAGTATTTCCACACTTCTCGGAGAGTGTGCGATGCTTGTCAGTCCCTCACTAACGGAAAAGTTCTCTATATATATATGGATGTACCTATAGATAACTACGTGCTGTTATCCTCTAAGTTCATTAAATTGTTACATTACAGCCAAATCCCTTGAAGGGATTTACCCAACGTTGATAGTTTCAGCAAGCTTTTCCTCTTATATGATTTGATTGATTCATAATAAATAAAATATGCTGATCTTTCTGTTTCTTCAATACAGAATAAAAGATTTTTAATGTCATACTGTCTTGCGTGTAGCGTAGTACACAGACGGAACCTGGTGTTGAGGCCCCAGTTTCTATCAAATTTTCGAGATATTGATATTCGGAACTTAATGCTACGCTTTTTCTTGATATATATGATTATTCATTCTATCAAGTGGAAATTGAACCCACAGCTGTCACGTTCACATTCAAACGCTGAACTGCTGCGCCACGACGCCGTCGTTAAATGATAATAATAAAAAAAAAATTAAGTAGGTCTTATAGTCTCATGTAGGTCTAGGCTTTGTAGTTTTTTAAAATAAACAATATTTCCAAAGTGATTCATGCATTATGTATTGTTATTTAAGATTTAAGAATAACAACAACAAACAAACACACGTCGCACAAACACGCGCTGCTCAGAAAACGTGATTGAATCAGTATAAATAAGCTATCACGCGAGTACCGCATGCATCATCATGATTTGGTTAACACCGCCCAATTTTTGTGTTAGATGACAGAATTTAACGCCGCGTGTTGTCTTATTACCATAGCTAGGAAATGAAAATACTAATTTCTCGGATTAACGTGACATTTCTAAATAATTAGGTAATTGGGCCTTAGACATTTTTTTCTCAAAAAAAATTACTTAATTGAAAAAGTCTCGCTAAAAAATTATATTAAACCCCACATGTAATCCTTATATAACATATTGAATAGTTGTAGTTTTTGAAATTAAAACTATCTGAAATTATTTCCACTAGCTATATCTATTTTTAGGTCATAAGATCATCTCTAGGTAGTGTAAAGGAGTATTGAGAGAGGGTTTCAAAACTTTAAAATTCTAGGAAAACGGAAATAAAACGGTATATTACGTGTTGCAGAAAAGTGTTCCATTTTAGTAATAAGAGGGAGGAAACAGGGGTAACTTGTACTATAACGTCCTATTTAGCTTCCTATTTAAATTGAAGCGATTTGCTTTTAGCTGGCGGAAACTATAGCTGATGAACATAACAGTCTTCCTAATGCTACTCTAAGATATAATATTTTTATATAAACAAACAAACTTTTTTCCACTCTATATTCTGCGTAGCAAAGTACTAAAGGCACTTAGTGTTAAAACACTTCGTTTTGAAGCTTCGGACGAGAACGGGGAAATGAATGTATGCAATCGAAATATAATCATTCCCCCGAGTAAACATCGAACCCGTAACCATTGCGATTACAGTCTGACGCAGTCCCACGATTGTCTCAATTGCGCAAATATGCGTCAGAAATGTAAATATATATATACATATACAGTTAGAGGATAAAAAGCTAATCGAAACTAGAGCGAGTGCAGAGACGCACCACGACCATGTCAATAAAGCGTAGAGTACCGCGCGACCGCAAACGACGTCGTCGATCGAAGCTATCGAGGGTCATTCCCGGAACGATATGATTACCACAACAGGATAACAATGGATTTACTTATCCATTGTTAATACGTATTAACCCGTGAAAGATTTAACTGAATATAGTTTTAAAAAAATATAACTACGCCTGGCTTGGGTTTAATATAGCGTAAAGATTCCCGCATATAGAAGGGTAAGTAGAGAGAATGTAGTGTTAGGACACTTCGGTAATCAATCGTGTTTTGAGAGATTACGTGTTGAGTAGCGGAACCCATAATGGGGCCAAACGACACGCCTTTATCTTATGAGATAAAATCCTTAAACTATTTATTTGTGATTATAAATTGCCTAGAATTTTTATTTACATGTACTATGAATATATTTGCTGTACCATGACGTAAAAGAAATATTATTAAAATCACCAGATATTTAATGAACAAAAATAAAAGTAAAAAATTGTGAAAAGTACCTATTGTAAAATTACTTAAAAAAATATATTAAAAAATAAACTGAATACTAATAATTATGGTGACACAACCAAAAAAATATATTTTTTGACTATCTTCTACAAGTACTCAATAAGCTTAATTTAAAACACCCTTATCCGTTTATTTCAAACATTGAAAATTATTTTCCAAATAAATATATTTTGACAGCAACAAATATTATTTCTTTTAATTCACTTACCGTGATTGTGTGTTTACACGGCGTTAACCGCCGCGTCTATGGTCGGAAAAAAAGAAAGAAAGCATTTCCTTAATAAGTAGCAGATAAATCTAAAACCGTTGATTAGCTGATAATAATGAAAACGTTAAAAAAAGTACGGACCACGTGTCTGTAGTGTTTAGTTAAAATATATAATTTAAAAGATCCTTTCCTTAAAGCAGACACGTAAAACCATTACTTTGAGTAGAGAACGAACCATTATACCAATCCCAAAAATAATCTATAAGCGCGTAAACTACAATCAATTTATTTTCCTTCTCCGGCGTTCCGTGATGTCCTTATTGAGCATACGTAACGTATTAATGTATGATATAGTACAATTTCTAAAAATATAACAGGGTAGGATTCTGGAGGTGCTATGTGTTGAGTGGCGGAATTCAACGCCGAAATACTAGAATACTGACATACTGAACTATTGTGCTATCATAACACTTAGCTCTCTCTGCCTATCCTGAATGTTTTTGTTACTACATGAAACAGTACTATGAACTACCCACAACTAGCAATACAGCCTATTCTCAAAACACCACACTAACCCAAGCAAACCCGTACAAGAATCTAGTCGATCCACAAAGCTCCGAGGCCCACAGATTGATTACAAGTACGTCACGTAACAATGCTTAGTTAGTAGAGATAACACGCCGCGCTCGCCACCGGCCGCCAGTGCGCGCCGTGACCTCTGACCACCGTGTCGTACCTCTTCAAATAAATACTAAATTACTACTACAGTTATACAACAACAAGTTACAACTAGAATATACTAGTATATGCTGTATATAGCACAATGGACATCCCTATAGAGGCGCATTGGTTGCAGAATATTGCATTGTTAGCAGGTGAGTGCGGGTTTAAGTGATGTCATTGATATCTGTCTTATTATTAAAATGTTATTAATTTTCTTATCTGTCTATGTACATAACGAGTTATTTGTTAATTTTGTGTTGTTAGTGATTGTGATAGCGTTTGTTGTTGGGTTTTTAATTTCTTTTAATTTTTGATGAATATTTTTATTTTATAAAAAAAAATTACAATAACAAAGTTTTTATTGAAAAATATATTTTTTTTCTATAGACTTTTGTAAACAAATAATGATATATTCAATAAAAAATATTTAGAGTCATGTTGTATATATATTTTAGAGTCCCGTATCGAAACTTTTATTCAACCTCACGGGACCAAGCTACATATATCTTATGATTTTTTTGCAAATGATATAAGTCTGTTGTCGCTATAACAATAAATACTATAGAACTAAAATAAAATATATATTTAGGGGGCTCCCATAACAGTGTAACAATTGGGATTTTATACTGTTTTATAGATAATAGTACGGAACCTATCGTGAGCAAATCCGACTCACATTAACCGATTTTTTTTTAATATTGGCATACAGTTTTACTTACTTATCGTTAAAAAACAATAAAACATATATAAATTATTTAGCTACATAAATCAAAATTTAATTAAATCAGCTTCACGCTGTATCCCGCACACAGCAGGGTAGGCAGGCGGAACCAAGTGTTAACACACTCCGTTCCCCACTTTCCGCCGAGTTCTGGAGGCATTGCGTGCTGAGTGGCGGAACTCAACGCTGCGCTTTGATTCGACACCAGAGCGAAGAAATGAAAATATAATACAATTAAATTGTAAAATGTAAAAAAATATTTTATTTCCTCGAGTGGGGATCGAACCCACAACCAGTCGATTTTACAGTCACACTTTGTGCCCCTGCGCCACGACCGGGCTCATATCGGCCGTACATATCATATATATTTAGAATAGCACAGCACCTTTTCGCGGGCCTGATAAACTCATAAGTTCGAGACATTGCGTGCTGGCAGAACTTAACGCCGCAATTCTATAATTCAAAAACTAATCATTTATTATTTATTTTAGCAAGCAGCAGCGGCGTGGGTGGCGTGGGCGGTGTGGGCGGCGTGGGCGGCGTGGCGGGCGGCCTCTACGGCCAAAACATGGTGATGGGCTCGTGGTGCGCGCCCTACGACGCGCTACAACGACCTCCGGCTTATGGTAAATATTTAATCCTCTTCTACTATACTATATTATAATATTTTATTTTGATATTATAAGTGTGAAATTTTGTGGGATTGGAAGTTTGTTCCACTTTGAAGCAAAAATTATTAAACGGATTTATATTAAAAAATCGGATTAGCAATCAGAGAACTTAACAAAGACATTAAACAAGCTAGTTCTGACACAGCAGAATCTGAAGGCGTATATAAAAGTTTAAGCAATACGGAAAAAAACATGAAAACAAAGAAAATCCAATGTTAAGACACTCGATAATCTAGTAGATAAGCTTTTACTTTCCGTCCAATTTTCGAAAAAACTAACAAAATCACATACTATCACGTAGACACGGACGGTCCTTACAGCATATTAGCTTCTTTACCATTTATACTTGTAATTAGTGCAAATAAATAATTATATTTAAGCAGAATCTATGAATCAACCGCTATCTCGCGGTTTAGTTGACGTCAAATTGGCATGGACTCCATATATGTTACATAGCGATTACACTTTAATGAATAACAACTTCGGGATGAGGGATCGTCACACTTACATACTTATCTGCACATGTACATAAAATAGTTTAATAAATATTTATTGTTCGATAACAGTTAACGGCGCTAAGTTCCGCCACTCGTTAAGCTATATCTCGAGAATCGGGTAAAAAGTGGTCAACGTATTGTCTTAACACTAGGTTTCATACAATTAGTTACAGTGTTATTCTTAAGTTTTTTGCATTGTTACTGTACAATGTACATGTTTATTTTTATATTTTCATCTGTCGCTTTGTTTGATAGGGAAGTTTAGGATTTTTTTTAAATACGAATAATTCCAAAAATCAAAATTTGATTTATAGTTTATATATATAATCATATAAACTATACTTATATTAGAAGCAAGTTTAGTTTTACCGGCTTTACTGTGTTTATGGATTCGATTTCTACTCAATACTTTTATTTATATTACTATATATTACTCTGGTCTGTTTGAGTGGAGCAGGACTCTTGTCAGAAACAACAGTTTGGCAGTTGGCACAATTCCAAAATATAATAATTTCTTAATAATTTTCGCTATTATTAGCTTCAATACAGTTTTGTTACTATCAGGAAAATTACATTTAAATTAATTAATTTAGGCACAGTTATATACAGGATGAGATTTGTGACAATTATAAATTGATATTTTAAGAATGATTTATCCGCATTTGCAAGTCTAAAATATCTATAAATAAAAGTACCTACACAATATTAAAAAATAAAACACACAAACAAATCTTAGTTTAAAAATAATAAACTTTATTATAGAAAACCTACTTTTTACATTTCTATATATATTATACATTTCTATCTATATATTTCTATATATCTAACATAATCTTTCTAGCTCAGCTTTACGCTGTATCCGTCACATAGCACAATAGACCTAGTGTTAGTAACCTGGAAACCTAGTGTTAAGACACTTCCTATGCCCGCGATGTTCCGCCGAATTTTGAAGGCATTGCGTGTAGAGTGGCGGAACCCAACGCCGCACAATCATGATTAATCTTAATTCATTAATAACATAAAAAACACTTGCCATAAATCAAACTTAAATCAAATCTCGATATATAATGTTATCTGTATAAAAATATAATTTCAATATTCCTATAGAAGACAAAGCGACCGAGTCGGTTATGATACATATAATTTACGATCGCGGCCGCGCTTATCTCGTGTACTCTTTATTATTTCAACTAACTGATAAGATTTAAATTGAAATGAATCATCGTCCAAATAAGCGATGGACGGTTGTACAATGTTATCGGGGTACCTACGCGCGGGGACCCGTGCCCTTTGATAGCTCGCTAGCTCAGTATTAGCTAACTATTATAAAGCATTAAAAATATAACTATACATATTATATGAAGTTATTAAAAAAAACAGATTCGACGTTATTTCGTTCAGCAAAATAGGCAGAACAAACTTAGTATGGAACCCCGTTCCACAGTGGGGCGCCCCCATATAAGAGCATATCATAAATGGTCGAAACAGAATTTGGATCATTTATGAGATGCTCTTTCTATTATTTTTCAATATGATAGAATAAACTGAGTTATCAATAGAATTAGATATTAATTTTTGATTTTGATTACAGTTTAAAATATTCAAAATGACTTTTAAACAATATCTACTAAATATATATACTCGATTCATTATGGCAAGACAAAAAATGTAAACAAAAACTTTATTGTATTTTTTTATTTATATTTAATTTATTTAACGTGGAGTTTTCTATATATAGCATTATTGCTTGTTGTGCTTGAATGTTATATATAAAATATCTTTGTATAAAATAAGAATAGCAAAAAATAAAATGAAAATGTACAAGTTTTACTAAAATTTACTTAACTATTAGGATAATAAATCTTAATATATCTATTATTCAATTATTTATCAGAATTCGGAGGATTCTGAGGAACTGTCACCAACATTAATGACGAAATTAATTTAATAGATAATGTGGTTGCATTATCTATTAAATTAATTTTATTTTTCATCTTTTGCTCTTCTTTTTTCACATGGTGACTACAGCTTTACCAAGCTTCTACTGTTGGTTTTTTATTGTAAAATTGTATTATATATACAGAGTGCAATTTTATAAAATTTGAAAATATAAATATTTAAATTATATTTCGATAATAAGATATTTTTAAAAAAATTTTTTCGAACATAATAAGAATTTTGTAAAAAAAATTCTCCCCGCTTTACTGGTATTCTATTTCAATTATAAGATAATATTATAATAAATTTTATGGCTATGTATTGTGTTATTAGCGAATTAATACTTAAAATATATATTTTTTAATTAATATAATAACTCCATCATACCTGTAATGTAAAAGAACCTTTTTTTGACATGTTTACCTTTTATGTCATGCCTTCGTGAATCGAGTATACCTGTATCTAATATTTCCCTATTTTCCATACTGCATATGGCAATATTTACGCGTTAGTTTCTTTATGAGTTTCTGTGGCAACTTTATTCAATATTATACGTTTTTATTAAGGCTTTTGCACATTAAGTAAAATATAATTCGTTTTTATCAAAAAATTGTCTCTGTAAAGATATATAAAAATTTGAAGAAGTCGCACTATCGTTGTTTTTTTTATTGGAACTTTCACTGTTGCCGATGCCAGTAGTACTATAGTATTGTATACTACAATTATTTAAGAATTAGGCTAAAGAATAAAATTTTGCTCATATTTGCGTCATTATGATTTAGAGAAAAAACGCCAAGAGGTGGTAAAATCTCAATTTTTATTTTTTTTATTTCATGAATACTGCTTTACTACTGCTTGCTATGAATACTGTTTTTATTTTAAATAATTGGCATCCAATTATTACGATTTAGTTCTTTTTTAACCAAGTTCTGTAAGAAAAGGAGGTTATCACTTCGACTGTTTTTTATGTTGATTACCTCAGAACTTTTTTAATTTCATAATCTTAAATAAAACTACCAAAGGGCTTATGTTAACGTGGAAAATATTTATGTTTATTTTTATAAGATAACGTTTATGTTTTGAAAGATAACGTTTCTTGCGGTTATCCCAACCGCGAACGTGATAAAATTATCTTTTTTTTTTATCTAAATATATTGGTTAATTGTCAACAGTGATTGCTAAAATACTGTCTTTAATATAACATATTTAATTTAATTTGTATCATTGTGGTTTTGCACAAATCACTTCGCTCAGAAAGTGTTCCCAATCAGCTAAGAATAAAGATGCTTCAGTACACCAAGTGTAACAATATCGAAACGATATAGTTAAACGAAAAAAATAAAGAACTGTTTGACGAAGTTACGGAACTTCTGCAAGTCATAGAATAAATTCTTTGTTTATGTAATTATTATTATTAATATTAATTTAAAATAAATTAATTCGGTTTCGGCCTTAACACTGGGTTCCATCTGCCTACCTTGCTGTGTGTGGATACTGCGTGACGCTAAAAAAACCTTTTTTTAAATTAGCTTTTCTTTAAAATATTATTTGTACTGAAACAAAAAAAATAATTGCAAAAATACTTTTATATTGAGTTTTCAACATATTAGGTGGTTTGTGCAAATGTTTTCATTTTCATTTGTAATCCGCCATTTTGTTGTGGCGACCATTTTAGATTAACAATATTAATAGAAAAAAAATAGTTTAGTTGTCATCAGAACAGATTTAATTAGACACTGAACTGGGTCAAATTAATCTGCAAAATTTCCCTTTAGTAAACGCGCCAACTAACAAAACAAGATAAATAAACGCTTATAATAATACACTAGAACAAAGAAAAAGTTTGCATTTGGTTGTATAAAGCTTTTGTTTAGGGATCTTAAAACAATCACAGTTAATAAAATTCCAAATTCTATAAAATAAAAAAAAATCATTGCTGCAGTTGGCAGGTTCTATTTCTAACCACAGTGATCTTAACATGTAATTAAAAAAAATGCAATATTTTTTTCTGTGCATACTTCATTGCTTACAGTTTTTGTTAACGTAATTCGGCGTTGTTCACAAACTTAAATATTAATATTTGTTAAAAGTACTTTTTAAATTTATTAATGACGTCAAATAACGTATTATTTACAATTAAAATCGATAGTTTCCCGAACAGTAGGAGTCGTATTAATAATATCTCCACCACTTTGATTTGTCAGCGTAATTCCCCGACCGCAGCGCGGCCCCGATAGCGCCGCGATCGCGAGCTTATCCCACTCTATATCCTTCGTAATTCATATTTGTTTGTTTCAATTATTGACATACGGATAGAAATTATATTAAATATATTTTTAGTACATTACAGATTGAGGCCAGTCGTGGCGCAGGGGCACAAAGTGTGACTGTAAAACCGACTGGTTGTGGGTTCGTTCCCCACTCTTTATAGATTATGTAAAAATGCCTAAAAACGTGATTTCTATGTATATTCTGTATACCAATTATATATTTAACTAATAATATATGATACTAATTTAAAAACTGTACAGGAGCTAATATAAGTTATTTTAGAAAGAATATCTTGAATACTTATCCAAATCAATTAATTAATAATTAAGGCTGTTTGTAATATCTATATTTCTTAAATGAATAATCATGTAATTCAAGCGTTCGATCTCCACTCGAAAAAAATAAATATTTAATTTAATTTCGTTTTAATACCAGAAGCCATCGTGGTGCAGCGGCACAGAGTCTGACGAAAAAGTTGTGGGTTCCACACAACAAGACAAAGCGTAGCGTTAAGTTCCGCCATTTAACACGCAGCATTTTGAACAATGGGCGGTGCGCGGGGAA
>DWMY01002682.1:0-11369 GCA_018249775.1 Heliconius hecalesia formosus
AATATTTACTTAAATTTGTATTTCCATTTCTTCGCTTTGGTGTTAAGGCAAAGCGCGGCGTTGAGTTCTGCCACTCAACGTCTCCTAAAATTCGGCAGAAAGTGGGGAGCGGAGTGTCTTAACACTAGGTTCCCTCTGCCTACCCTGCTGCTTATGGGATACAGCGTGAAGCTGATTGATTTATTTTTTATTTTTAATAATAATGTTATAAGAAAAACAAATACCGATTAGTAAATAAATGTATAAATCAATCAGCCGCAGCGTGTCGCTAGCATTTTAAAATAGAAAATACTAATATTGTTAGAGAAAAAAGGAACACAAATACCGGAACAGGTTTTTTGTCGACATTGCTCTTGTCCTCTGCTGGTTTCCTTTTGATGAATGGTTCAGATTTCTTTACTTTCTTTTCAGCGACATAAACTAGTTGTTTCTCATCCGGCGACCAGTCCAAGCTGCCAAATTCAGCTAAAAAAAATATATACATTTAATTAGTTTTACAGTAGCAGGAAGAACTCGGTGTCAAAACACTTCATTATCTAGACATGTGAATTGGTTGGTAACTTTATGCAAAACTTAGGGATGTTGCGGCGTTGGGTTCCAATACAGTTTTCAGTATTGGTAACCAACGCCGTATTTAATCTACAATAATCGTTCTACTAAATATACGCCTTTTTTACTTGGACAGCCAACAAATGTTCTTTAGATCAAATTTAAATTAATTTTCATTACGTTTTTTATTGAAAAATAACTGGTCGTCTGGGAATTTTACACGTTAGCGCCCATAATACATAAGTTGGCATACTTTTATGAATTGAACTATTATCCCTGAATTATAATTATTTTGTATAATAGAAAGAAAGACTTAATTAAAAATTATATTTTTTTAATTATAATTTTTAATTAAGTCAAATTTAATTGCAGCCGGCGTTCCTCGATTTATAAGAAGTTATCACGTCAAAAAAATGAGATTGAAAATTAATTAAAAAAATTGGCAAAAAAATAACAATTACTTACAATCCGCATAAACATCCCCATGTATATCCAACGACGTTAGATCGATAGAATGCTTCAAACAGCTCTTGGACCAGACCTCGAGGAAGAACTTCTTCTTTGAACTGTCCTTGTCGTCTTTTTCTTCCCTTATGACTGCTTTGAAACTTTCATTTGGTGATACAGCTGTTAGTAATCTATTAAATAATACATATTTAAAGAAAAGTTGGAGACCAGTCAAGATCCAGGGACAGAAATGCGCGACCATAAGTGCGACAAATTCAATTCCCACTCAAAGAAATAAAAAAATATTATTTTGATTTCTTCAGCCTGGTAATGAGGCAAGGCAAAGTGCTCAACTCACAATGCCTTCAGATTTCGACAGAAAGTGGGGAACCGAAGTGTCTTAATATTAGGTTGATAGGTTCCCAGATTCTAAATTCTATTCTAATGTTTGCTATGCACTGTTTATTTTGCATAGATATTTAAGAATTACATATTTAGGGGTGCAAACAAAGCAGTGTTTTACATTGTCCATGTTGAAAACAAACTTTTTAATATGTCTTTTCTCATCTAACCAAAGACAAAAAAAAAAAATTAATCACCATTTACCAATATAAAACTATTATTTATTAATTATTACATAATATTTTCATATTGTGAACATAATACCGTCGCTAGGACAACCAGAGTATTGAGGAAATGCTTTTAAGTATGTTTTTAAATAGTTAAACTATTTTGTTACATTCCCAGTTACTCAATTTAAAAAAAAATGTCTTATTTTTAATGCATACTTAACAATACTTAATTTTTCACTAATTAGAAAAAAAATTGTGTATAACCATACAATGTCTACAAAAAAATTAAATATACTCACTCATGACTTATGTCAGTACCGAAGTCACTCTGTGCAATCACTCCCAAATGGTCATCCAAAATATAATCTATAAAATACTGTGTATTTCTTCCCTTGTCCAAATTACGAATCGACCATCTTGATGTAACTCTATTTCCTTTATTATTTAACCTACCACCTACTATGGATGGTATTTTTGTAAGAGTTTTATATGCCTTTATTACATGTTCCATCTGAAATTTGTGAATGTTTTAAGAATATTTGTTATAAGAAATTGCAAATATATGATTTTTTTTTTATTTTCGCAAATATCTTCGTTTTTTGAGACATTGTAAGTGGAGTGCCGGAACCCAACGCCACTTTTCTACTAGACAGGAAAATTAAAATAATTTTAAACATTATTTTCTTTAGTAGAAATTAAACTCATCCCTATAATGTTTATACTCACAATATTTACAACTAACATTTAAAATAGACATATTTTTTGGCTTCAATAAATTTCCAAAATATTTGAAATATTATAAGAGACCAGTTGTGGCACAGCGGCACGAGGTGGTACTGTTAAACCGACTGGTTGTGGGTTCGATTCACCACTTGAGAGATGAAATATTTATTTAAATTTATATTTCCATTTCTTCGCTCTGATGTCGAGGTTAAGCATGATGTTGACGTCTGCCACTCAACATGCAATGCCTCCAGAATTCGGCAGAAAGTGGGGAATGGAGTGTCTTAACACTATGTTCCCTCTGCCTACCCTGCTGTGTGCGGGATACAGCGTGAAGCTGATTTAATTTTTTATTATAAGAGACCATTCTGAAACAGTAAAAGTATTTGACCATAAATGCAATGGTTGTGGGGTCTATTCCAGGGTGGTGAGTGCATCATATTTAATTCTTAGCTGCAAGACAAAGTTGGGAAGTTGGCAAGGATGGAAAACAACTTATCAAAATAATAAAAATATTATAAAACTTACATGAGAAGACATCTTCCATATTTCCCCCATGTTTTAGTTCTAACCACTGTTATCAATATCTGTAATGTGATAAGTGTAATTCATCAACTAAATATTTACTTTAGTTAAGATCTAGTACTATTACTAGAATGTATTTATATTTATAAGGAAATGTTACTAGAAAAAAAATGATAATAGCCAGTTTCATTATTTTTTTCAAATAGCAGGGTATAATGACCCTAATATTGAGTGGTGAAACTCAACACATCACTTTGTCACCCAGAACAAGGATATGAAAATAATTTTATCAAAAATGATTATCATTTTATAATAAGTTTTTTTTTTTTTTATAAATGTCTTTATTGATAAATAAGTATAATATAACAAACACAACTTAATCTAAGAAATATGTTGTTAACATCAATAAAAGGAACAGTACTATACCAGGCTCATAAGACGCCTCCAAAAGTTTACAAAGTGTAGCTTACAAAACTCATTAAACAATGTGGTTAAGATTGATCTACTTGTGAGCTAGGTATTGTAATACATTCGATATTTAGGTTAAAATATCGTTCTAAAATTGACAATGAAGGTAAATTTTTAATAATCAAGAACTATGTGTTCTTGTGCAAAGCCAAGCTCACTTTCGTCCAGTAACATAGTCGCGAGTTTTATAATAAGTAAAATAATTCTCCACAGGGGGACCCATCAATCAATCCATTAAAAGAAAGATACTGTCCCCCTACCCCACAACAGCTTCCAAAAAGAAAAATAGTTATTTAATAAATTGAGGATATATTTTAGAAATGCAAAGTTTTTTTTTTTGTTAGTATTTTACACGATTTTTATATTTTAGTACACAATTTTTATATTCTTATCTCATTGATAGCTCATAAATTTTATATAAGAAATTGTTGATTAAATATTATTACTGTACATTATCTTTTTTTTCTTTTTTTTACTTTGAACTGTATCCTGCAGCAAGGTTGGCAGGAGCAACCTGGGAACCTCTAGACTCGGTCTCCATTGAGGCATTTCCGATTCCCACTGCCCACTGAATTCTAGAGGCCTTGTTACAGAGTGAGGAAAAAATTATTAAGCATTTCGTTTCCACGAGAGGGAATCAAACCCTCAATCGTCGCGTTTACAGTTGCTCACTTGTGCCTCTGCGCGACATAGGCCTTACATTATCATAATTGAAATAAATTATGGCAATTTTATGTTATCTGTCTGAAATGTGAATAAGTTACAGATTTTATATGCATTGATAACATTATTTACCGTTTATTTACGACATCAGCAAACGTTATCACGATTTATGTTACAGAATAGACAATTTGACAAAATGTTAAATAAATAAATTTTACATTGATAAAACTATTTTTGTGTTACTAACTACTATTTGGATGAAAATAAGACAACCGTAAAAGTTATGAAAGCAAATAAAATAATTTAAGAAATAACTTTAAAAAAAAAGTGGCAATAAATAATTTAAGTAAGAGTAAGGAACGCATAATTTAATTGTAAGATGTCCAAAAAATATATAAAAGAAATAATATTAATATTTACCCGAAAATACAAAAAGAACGAACTTTTCCACTGATGTTTGTATAACAGCTGATTAAGCAATTTAACCGGTGACAATGACAACTGCCAAATATTATTTGATAGTTACATATTTTATATTAGTATTAGTAGGGATGCTACTATTTAATTTATCGATAAAATCAATTTTTCAGACAAATAAAATGTAATATTTTTTCTGTTTTTTCTATTAATTTTAGATGATAAGTAACTAAAAATTATTTATTTTTAGTTGTATTAGATATATCATAAATTTAATATCATTTTCGTGTTAATCAGGATGACGAAAAAATTGTTTAAAACTTGGTTATTTGTTTTTTTAAAACGTTTTTAAAATTTGTTCCAAAATATAAATATGTGTGTGTTATATAACGAATAGAAATTAAAATAATAATTTAATTCCGTAACAATAGGTAACATCTATTTTTTTTAACTTGTAAACACTACATGTTAAAATATCACGGTAATGAAATGATAAGATTAAATAGAAAACCGCGCATTGATAACTATATAATAAAATAAAAATGTAAACCACAAAGATAAACAATTCTTTTTGTAATAAATTCTCTATTAATTGGAGAAAGGATTCTTTTACTCTTAAAAAAAGGTTTTTTCCATCTGTCCTTCTATATGTGAGGTATACCGTAAAACTATAGTTTGATGTTATAAACTTCAGCAAAAGTAGTTTAATATACAATTAATCCTTTTCGAGCATATTTAAGTTATGTGGGAAAAGTCACAGAATGTGCTGTATCCCGCATATACATAGCCAGAGGGAATTGTGTTAAGATACCCCATTCCCCTTGTAATGCCGGATGAGGATGAGGTATTACGTGTTGAGTAACGGCACTCTACACCGCGCTTTTGCGTTTAGTACTAGAGCGAAGAAATAAAAATATTAATAAATCATATTTCATTAATCAAAATTCGGCTTCCACTAGGAGGGTCGATTGGGAATCAAACTCACTATCTTCACGTTACAATCATATCCTTTTGACCCCGCGCCAGGACAGTTTTTGGTATCTCTTGGTTTAATCTTAAAATAATTAAATTACACTCGTCCTATAAGATTTAGATTTTATCCTTTGTATTTTGCATATTAACAATTTAGTATACTTAGAAAGGTAAAAAAAACCATAGATATACATAAGTATCTACTGCTTTTTTAGCTTCAAACTTCATCCTGCATACATCAGGGTTGACAGATACTACTTAGTATCTCCGGTTTTCGCTAAAATTTAAGTAAATAAAATTGTACGCAGAGTAACTAAACTCCGTGTCTTAACATGCGAGACTGGTGGATTAAAAATATTTTGAATATTATAATTTCCTAAGTTGTATCTCTAATCTACAATAATCACGTTTACAGTCATTTTATCCCACTGCATCACCACGGGTTAACTTTAATATTAGCGTTTGCGGGAAAATCTTTACAGCTGTAGAAAAAAAGCAGATTTTTTCGTTGGCTTTTCCTAGCCGTGGGCACGAATTATTTGAAATTACTGGTAAAAATCTAATTGAATATAGCTCGGAAGTTCCTACTAAGAAATCTAAGGAAGTTTCTATTAATCCAGTGGAACACTTATCTGGAAGCACTTGCGGATAAACTCACTTCGGCCGCGTTCGCAATTCAAAAACTGCTCGACTAGTCTACTATAGCTATTTTCATAGTATTTTATCTTATGGAATGCTGCTATGGGTCAGTGCTACAGATATAAATTTATTCTCCAAAAAAGAGCCGTGAGATACATTCATAACCTAAGAGCTCGAGATTCTTTGCGAGATGTTTTTAAAGATGCTGGTGTTATTAAAGATGTTTCACAATTTGTATAATATAATATTCTGTTTATCCGACAAAATATACTGTGTCATAGTAAAAAGTGATAGACATACGATATGAACGAGAAATAAAGATATGCCAAGTTTTCGCCTCCAAAAAGTTAATTAATCTTTAATGGTCTGAGTATACGTTTTTTTACGTTTATATAATAAAATTCCGCAGTGACTCTTAGTTTGCCACTACATGACCACAACAATTTACAGTATTTGTAAGAACAATACTAACAAATAAAGCTTATTACACTGTTCAAGAATATTTAGAGGATAAACATGTATGGACTTAATGTCTATTGAATGTCATGCAGGATAGCTGCCAGTTCATGTAATAATTAAATTATACCATTGATTTTGAAAAGAGCAACTGTTGAAATTCTTCCTGGCTCTTAGCAGAATTGCCTTCCGAACCAGCGGTAGGTTTTTTGTTTATATGTTCTTTCGACGATTCAAAGTGCAAAAAAATGAATTTGAATTTAAGCCGCACAGTAGTGGAGTGTAACGCATATCCAGATGATGTGGATGATACTTATGACGTGATAAATGCGGTAGAGAACGCACAGCGAGGACATATCTCTACGCAAAGCCAAAGTCTTTCACAGATCATTGGGTCCCCAACGAATCGAACGGCTCTACGTTGTATGCGAACAAATAGGTCAAGGTGATACTGAGGCCCACCAGCCCAGAGATGAAAACAGAGATGAAACCCGGTCCCTAAACAGGGCCAATCGTTGTTTTTGGCGGGAAGTACTGCATCGCTTTGCTAATGATCGCGATACTGGCAGTCGCTCGAAACACTAATACCTGCTTTGGAAGACTATCGACACTACCAATGGGGTTTTTGGACTGAATTGAACCAGGTTTTTTTTATCAAATTTGGAAACAGCCCAGAGGAATATTTCAACTGAAGACATAAGTTTATTTCGGAAATAGTCGAATTTTCCCGAGAACGACTTTTGCGGCCGTAGTAATCAGCGTCCACTGTGCTATTATCTGCATAGCAATGAATGCTAGAATCTTCAAACATCTTATTGATATGCAGAAGAAACAGCGTAGGGGACAGCACGGGCCTTGGGGGACGCCAGCGTTAATCGGCATGTGTTCTGAGCAACATCTGTCTAAAACAACCTTGATGCTGCGCCCATTGAGAACGTTGGCGATCCATTTTCATAAATTCTCGGGAAGCCCATAGGATGGAAGTTCAGCAAGAAGCGCCCCATGCCACACTCAATCAAAGGGCTTCGCTATGTCCAAACTAACTGCCAGGTCGTCTCCCTTGCTTGCGATAGCCGCAGCCGCAGCGGAGGGGATTTATGAGAGCGGTGGGTTAGGTAGACTAGAAAATCACCAGTTCAGTGATTAATCAATCGGTTATCCTCTAGATAAACCAAGAGCTGGCTATTGATGATGCTCTCCATGACTTTTAGAGAACAGGGAGGTGATAGCAAAAGGCCTGTAGTTATATGGATCGGAACCATCGCCTTTTTTCGGGATCAGGTAGATAAGAGCGCTCTTCCACGAATCTGAGACTACGCCGACTGAGTATGCGCGGAAACAAATGCGTTAGCATCGGTGTCAGCTCAGGCTTTCCCACGCAGACGAAGCTGCAGGCAAGCTAGTGAGAAATAAAACTGGAGAACATTATTACTTGCATAAAAAGTCTTCTATATTTCCTAATTCTAATTATCTTTATCAACCAAAATTGTTAACTGTGGGGTCTCAAAATTGTGTTATTTTGTACTATTGGTAGACTGTGGAATTGGTTTAATTTTTACCACTGTCCAGTTAATATGAATATGAACTGATGCTAGTGCTACTACTATCCTTTTATCTTTCAGAAATAATAATATTAACTTTACACTGTAAATTTAAGAATGCAATGGTGAGATGTGCTCAAAGGTAGTGAGAAATAGTGGGCTAATGTGGAAAAAATCGAAATTCATTATTGCAAATGTGACAGTTGTGGGTTTGATTCCCACTCATTATAGAGATGTATCTCATTTCGTCTTTGTGGTAACAGGCCAAAGCGCGAAATTGAAGTCCACTCCACGCCACGCAATATTTCGAAAATTGTAAAAAAAAAATGGGTAACACAGTCTCTATAAATTAGGTTTTTCCACCTACACCACTACTTGAGTGATATAGCATGAAAGTAAAAAAAAAATTGTAGAAAAATAAAGGATAAAGATATTGCCAGCTATCAAAAACCAGCATTTTCAACCAGTGTATCAAAATTCAAAATATATTCAAAACAGTAGCTCTCTCACAACTCACAAGTCAACCATACAAGGCGAGGACGACACCATCAGTTATTTTACTTGTTCTGCAAAATTTCCTCCTTATTGTTTTCTTGGTAAATATTATTTATTTTCCTTGCCATTATTTTTTTTTACATATTATATAATAAACATGTTTTTACTTTTAAGTTATTGTGTGCAGTATTATGACCCTGTTCATTTATTTTTAGCCCCGCTGTGGGTTTTATATTAAACAATGTAAACCATTGTTTTCATTTTGAAACATATTTCATTGTTAATAATAAAAAATAACTGTTATTAGTTAAATAGTTAGTTATAGTCCTTTAAATAGGTAGGTACAAATTATGAGTTATATATTGTACCAGTCACCAATTTATAGCCGTAGTTCGGATTTACTAAGCTTGTGTTTTATCTAAGTAGAAGTACCTCTTTTGCAATACTAAGAATAGTTGCATTTGTTTTATTGTGGATAGTTATCAGTGCATATATTGTTATCATATTACATAGAAATATGACTGCATGCTCTTTGCTTATATAGAAGCAGATACAAATTCAGAAAGTTTGCTGTCTTTGATTTTGTTTCAATAACAAGTGACTGTTACGGGGCATAAAAGTGATTAAGGTAACAATTATAACATTTATTATTTAGAATGATTTAACTTTGCATTTAATATATTTAAATGTTTAAATAGTGGCCTAGGGGTTCTTCAACTTATTTATAGTTGAGTATATAACATTACCACAAAGAAAATAGATGGCAGAGCTGAGAATATTCTACATGTCCACAGAATTTATGCAGAAGCACTTTAGAAGTGGAAGACTAACACTAAAAAGCAATCAAACCAATAATAAATGTAACTATTGTAGTGTAGTGTACTTTCAAAATTTTAAATTAACTATTAATTCACATAACATGTTAATTGATAATCTCAATTAGAAGAAAAGCGAATTTTGGTTTTACTATAAAAATCAGGTCTCGGGTAGAAATGCTTCTGTAATACTATGCTGATATCTTTGGTATCTAAAACAGTTAACTGGAAAAAAAATCGCGCATCTTCTTTAACATCAGGAATACATGGACATACTGTGGCAATATACACATCAAGCCTCCTAAGAATGTCCGGAAACTAATCTTAGCAGGCACTAAAGTGGTTAAAACTGTTTTTAAAAGATAGTTCGTAGGTTTCTGTAGTAAAGTAAACCTGCAAATTAAAACACATCATGATGTGATTAGGCGAAATATAACAAGGAAACCTTACTTTACATTATTTGTTTATCAATAATATATATTTTTTGTTTATTGAATTATATACGTCCCTCATTATCAATATACGACTTCATTGTTACATGTTTATATCGGAATCTGCAACTTTGTATATCACATCCTTTAATTTATTTGTTTTATATGCAGCCATCTGGGTTTTTGTTATTAATTTATGTTCTGTAATATTTTACTCTTACAATTATTATCTTTGAAAAGTAATTTAGTTTATTTTAACACTGTTGTACGCTCTTGCTTTCTTTACAAGTCATCGTGACAATGTCAACTGTCACTAGTGTAAGTTTAATGCAGTTTGTGACATAGATAGTAGTATTTTGATCTTCTATAATTTTTTTTAAATATTTTACCGTATTAACTATTGCCAGTGAAATTATGTAAAAAAATTTAAACTTATCGAAGTCATCAGGAATTACTTTTTTTTTAGTTCACTTCTATAGCAGGTAGGGCAATTGCCTGTTGAGTGGTGAAATTCACCGCAGAGCTTTGTCTTGTAGACAATGCTCAATGGTGAAATAACTAGAGCGAGGAAAAGAAAATAATAAATATTTAATTCCTACAGGTGGGTATCGAATTCATATTCACAGCCACAACGGCCTCATAATTATTAAAATTATATATTTTTAAATATATTATTTTATTATTAACCATCAGGTTAGATGAGTATTTTTTTCTAGAGCTATCGATCTAGTTCAAAATATAACAATTTACCCTTAGTACCCTAAGTATTGTGCTCCAAATAAAACAAATATTTCTAATTTAACAATGAACTCCGACCGAAACAATGTTTCTAGTCAAAACCAAAAGCGGAACAGACCCTTTGCTTTGGTGTCACTTTCATCCAAAACCGAAACTAAAACTTTTTAATATAAAATTTCGACGAAAGTCGAAATCATTTCCAGATGAAAACCGTGTGTGTCTTAACTTTAACATTCTTTTCATGTAAAATTATGATGACTGAAGATATACTGAAACTGTCGAAAGTCGAGATCATTTCCAGATGAAAACCGTGTGTGTCTTAACTTTAATATTCTTTTCACGTCCTCTAAAAATCATAATTTTAAAATAACACTTTAAATATTAATACGTAAGTTTTGTAATAATATTACTTTCTAGAAAACATGTAAAAGTTTTGAACGTAGCGGGATTTTAACCCGCGTCTTTCATCTCTGGAAACCGTCGAAGCGCTCTGACCAACTAAGCCATATGTTCTCATCGGGTTACGTCTAAATTCTTATATGCTTGTTACAACTTATTTTTGTTACTAGGATGTCTGTAGGGGGATTTTTACAAATTTCCGTTTATACCAAGATTTTGACGAAATGTAAAAAATAAGTGAATATTATTTATCTCTAAAATTATAGAACATAGACTAATCAAAAGAAAACGAAATTTGTTTTAGTTAATACAAACAAATCAAATTTAAACTATTTTTTGGACGCAACGCTTTTACTCGTACTAGATTTAAATAATTTTAATTTTATAATTTGGAATTCGTAAAAAACTAATTGAATATAGCAAGAACACATTATTTATATTATTATAATAAATTTTAAAATTTCCATATTTTATGTAATTTGTCTCAATATATTATGTATACCAAGATAAATTTTAATT